>LPNX010070061.1:469895-482956 GCA_001517045.1 Pseudotsuga menziesii | reverse complement strand
CCAACAGAGGTTCTTTGGAATGGAAGACCAGAGGCGATTTAGAATTGGCTTATTCCTAAGGGAACCAGGGAACTGCTTGGGCCAATCCTTAAAGAGTTGAATTATTTTTTCTGGAAAGCTGAGGCCGAAGTTCTGAGGAAGGATGATCTGCCAGGCTTTAAGCGAGACCTTGCAATGAAGAAAAATGTGACTGGAAGTTTCTTCAGCAGAATTACACATGGCACATCTGGAGGGTCCTAAAATGCCCCTTTTCCGAAGATTTTCAGCTGTAAGCAGCTTGTTGTGCAGAAGCAGCCAAATGAAATTGTTGACTTTGGGGATGCTGTTTGAGAGCCAAACCTGCTTCCAAATCCTGTCCACCGAATTTATTTCCTTGCTTATCTTTCTGTATCCTTCTTTAACACTATATTGACCATATTTGCCCCAGCCAAGCCGATCCGGGATTGAGAGACTCGTTGGGGACAGTCCTTGAAGGGATAAGAAGAGAGCGTCTGCAGCATTTTCCAGGTGTGACGAGGGAGATAGATGAGTCCAGCCAACCCATCGACCATGAGAATCCCAGCGAGAGAGGTCAAAGAGAGTGTTAATGCCTTGACCGCTAGCCCATTCGACTAGAGGAAGCAGATCTGGAAGGGAGGAGCGAGGCAGCTGCCCTAGAATACTATTTGTCCAGACATCAATTTTCTTTCCATTCCCTGGTATCCAATAACTGCTCTCACGAATTATATTGAATGATGCTTTACACAATTGCCAGAGCGAGGTTCCTTTGCCAACCCAGGCTCTATCCAGTAGTTTTGATCTGGGCCTTTTGATGTACTTTTTCCTGATGACTTCCTTCCACCATTCTTTCTTTCCCGAGACCAGCCTCCATACCAGTTTGGCTCCCAAAGCCTTGCACACCAGCTCAGGATCTCTGATGCCTAGCCCACCTTGAAACTTAGGCCGCTTGACTGTTTCCCATTTTACCAAATGAAACTTTTTGGTCTTAACTTTCCCTCCCTGCCATAAAATTTTTCTAATTTCTTTGCAAATACTGATGATGACAGTCCTGGGAGCAAGGACCATCGAACTTAAGAAGATAGGGTAGGAGGAGAGGATGGACTTTATGAGAACAGTCTTCCCAGCTAAATTCAGCCATTTCGATCCCAAGGAGTGAATTTTATCTTTAATTTTTTGAATTACCGGGTTCCACATTGAGGAAGTCAATGTCTTCTTAACCACTGGGACACCCAGGTAAGTGAAGTGGGTCCAATTGGGATTGACTTTGATTTTAAGGATTTGAGAGATACTGCAGAGGGTAGCTGGTGGACAGTTCCATCCATAAATTTGGGATTTTTGCAGATTTACTGAACTGCCAGAGGAATTAAGGAAGATGTCCAGGGGCCTAAGGAAATTCCTTGCTATTTGAGGGGAGGCGATGCCAAGCAGAATTGTGTCATCCGCGAAGAGAGCATGGTTGATGGGAGGGACAGAGCCACGAAAGGAGAGACCTGGAAGGGAACCTTCAGCTTGGAGTCTATTCAGTCTTCTGCTTAAAGAGTCAGCCACAAGAATATAAAGGAAAGGGGAAAGAGGGCATCCTTGTCTTACTCCTCTTGAGGCTTTAAAGAATGCTGAGGGCCGGCCATTGATAAGGGGAGCTATCCAAGGAGAAGTAATGCAGGCTTGAACCTGAAGGATAAAGGTCTCAGGAAAACCAAAACTCTTAAGAACTAGAATGATAAAGGAATGCCTCAATCTGTCAAACGCATTAGCTAGGTCCAGCTTTATGGCCATCCCGGGCTCCCCCCTTTTAGAGTTGGAGTGAATGGCTTCTTGAACTAACAGGATATTATCACTAATTTGTCTTCCGGACAAAAACCCGCCTTGATTCGGAGAGATGAGGGAGGGGATGATATTCTTAAGCCTCAGAGATAACACTTTGGAGAAAATCTTATAGGAAGCGTTGCAAAGTGATATTGGACGGAATTTTTTAATGGAAGAGGGATTGGGCTCCTTGGGAATTAACGCCAGAAAGGTCGAATTGGTAGCTCCCCCCATGTTTCCTTTTGCCATCCAGGTGATAAGACGCATGAGATCTTTCTTAATTAGAGACCAGAAGGATCTATAAAAACAAATGGGGAATCCATCCGGGCCTGGAGCTTTGTCCGGATGAAGACTCCAAATGGCATTCTTGACCTCTTCTTCTGAGATAGGGGATTCGAGCCTGAGTTTGTCCTCTTGGCTAATCAAGGCAGGGATGTCTGAAACCATTTCCTCCATCAAACTATTTGAGACAGGCACAGCATCATTATATAAATGCTCAAAAAAGGCTCTTACCTCTGTGCTGATGGCCTCTTGTCCTTGAATGACTGATCCATCTTCCTTCTTAAGTTCACGGATTGAGTTCCACCGCTGTCTATCCCTGCATCGATTTTGAAAAAAATTTGTATTCTGGTCACCCCCTTTAAGCCAGAAGATGCGCGATCGAAGTTTCCATCTCTCCTCCTCTTCTCTAAGAATTTTCTGAAGTTTGGATTCCAAATCGATTTCTTGAATTAGGTGTTCTTTGGTGATTTCGCTGACTTCCATCTCGGCTTGAAGGAGTTCCATGTCTCTCAAGATGTTTTTCTTTTGCTCCTCTGGCTCTTTATAATGAGATTTTGCCAAGATTTGAGGGCAGCTTTTACTCGCTTCAGCTTCTGCTCCCACGTATACGCAGGGGTGCCTGGAATGAAACATCTCCAGGAATCTGAGATGAGACCCTTAGCCGCACTCGACTCCAGCCATAATCTATTAAATCTAAAAGGAAGGGGCCCCAAATTTTCCACTAGCGGAAAAAAGAGACAAATAGGTTTATGGTCCGAAACTGCAGAGGATAGGATCTTAACTTCCGGCTGTTGATTGAGGAGATGAGTGCTCGCTAGAAAGCGATCTAGACGAGCTGCAATATGACCAGGACCGACTCTCCTGTTACTCCACGTAAAGGTGCCATTTTTGGGTTTGACATCAGAGAGAGCCCATTGTGAGATAAAGTCTTCCAATCTTTCCTCGAAGGGGTCCCTAACCTTGGAGCCTTCTCTTCGCTCAGCTGCCGATAGTTCATTATGTTTTTACAACATGAATTATCTTCAATTGGGATAGGATATTATCTTTAAATTTAAGAAGGGATATTGAAAAGGAATAGAAAGAAGATGTTGAATGTTTTCGAACATTTTATATGTCTTCATATCTCTTGGATGTGATATGTGCTAATCATCCATTCCCTCAACTTGGATGGAGTTGGAAAATTACATGCATCCCTGTCCGTCTGTGTTGTCAGATGCCGTGGGAAAACAAATACAAGAGAAACTATGCTTTAATTTGTGATTATTTCTTTTCCCCTTTGTTCAAGAAGTATTTTAATAGAGAGTGTCTAAAATTTCTCTTAAATCTAATGCTATAATAAGAATTATTGGAAATTAGTATATGGAGGAGGATTACAAATAAATCAGAATTTATGGAGTCACTTCCCCTTCCCATATTTTTCAAAAGCATGTTCTAGACATGTTGTTCATATCATAAATTTCCTACCAGTCCACCTTGCATGGGTTCAACTCTATCTTAAGAAAGGAGAAGAAGAAGCTTTTGATTCCCCAACTTATTTACATTGGACATTTTGGTATTAGTAGTTTCAAAACAACCAAAGAATAAGCACAACTAATGCTTGAGTATAGATTCCCTCAAGGTAAATTCAGAATAAATGATCCACATGGTTTAGATGCTAAAAATTGTAGTCAAGTTGGATTGATATAGATATATACCCATGAGGGAAGGAAGATTGAGAATACCTTAGAGAATGCTAGCTCTTGGGGTAAAGTTTTACTTAAATGAAAAACTCAAGAACATTAAGAAACTAGTGAATGTTCTAGTGAGGATAGTGAAGAGACTAAGGAACCAAAGAAGATACATAAAGAGCAACCTAAAGCCTCGAAAGAATATTGAAGGAACACCAAGATCACATGGAGAAAAATATTAAAGAAGGACATGCAAAAAACATTGGAGGTTTGAAGAACATAACATCATGATTCTTAATGAAGATGAAATTCCTGAGTTCGAGCAAGATGCTAAATACCGGGATAGAATGACCAAAAGGGACTCAAAATGTAATTGAATATGAATAGTTGAGTTGTATTAAAATTTCATACTTCTTTGAATATGTGGTCAATCAATTGCATTTTCCATCTTTTGGTCGACTAGAGAACTTATTCGATGCTAAGTAGCTATATCTCTAGAATATATTCAAAGCCAACACAAATTTGAATTCCAAAATATTTCTCGTGTTGGAAAATAAACATTCAAAAATTCATTGTTGAAGAAGTTAACTAAGATTCAATGTGCTTTGCCTAAAGTGGAGAAATATATCAAAAGATACCAAATAGAACTTTTGGACTTAAGGGCCCCACTTAGGCAACATGCATTTCCTCATTTTAATATTTGTAATGAAGTATTTGAAAAATGGGGAGAATATGAAAAGAAATTGGAAGAACAACTTGATCCATGTTCACCTTGAGTTAATTCGAAAGCAAAGTTGAGTTAGAAGTTAGTTATTCCCAACCGAATCTCTTTCTCTATTTAAGGGAGCAATTAGTAAAATAAAGGTTTTTTTTCTTTTCTTTTTCCTTCTTTTGGATCTTTGTTGAAGCTTTTGAGAACATAAACTTCACTGTAAAAGGATGATTCTTTTTAAAGAATTAATGTTGAGAAGCCACTTTTGACACATTTTTATGCAACTAGTATTTCTTGTTCACGGCACCACTTGGACTCTGTTTTTTCTACTTCAAAGGAATTGCTTTAACTTGTTTAGTAAGGAGTTTATCTTTTGTATTGTATTTTTCTGCAACAGTTTCGCTTTATTATTGCTATCCTAGTAATATTTCTTTCATTAAAATGTTATAAAAAGTTAGATATTAATTTCCTTTTTTGAATCTTTTCACATAATTAATTATATGAAATCATTTCTTGGTGGTTAATTGTCACCAAAATTATACTAAAAAATTGAATATCCTTAAATTTTAATGTAAACCATTAACAATTTTAGTTCAGAATATATCTAGAATTTTGGTTCCTACTTTCTTTCTATTTCCTAAACAACTTATAAAAAGGAAAAAACCAATAGAAAACCCAAAATTCACCTTCTAATCTTTCAATCTTATCGAAAGGTAGTTGAGCCATAAATATGGTGGGTTCTTCCATACCAAACAAAGAAGAGGCTAATTGGGCCACTTTTTGGGGATTAATCCCTATTGTTGAAAATGGTTGATCTTCCCCATCAACAAGTTGGTATTCTGGAGGGAATATGGGTTAAATTAATCTATGGCTATGCTAAATTGAAGGATTTTCACTTTATTCTTGAATTATTGAGCAATGCCACTATATGCTTCATGTCTATTGGATCCACTAGGATTTGCAAACTCTTAGGTCACTTCAATGTGAGGCATGAAACCCTTGTAACATAGCTAATTCTTTTCTATAAAATGACATTTGACCATTCATATTATAGGGGTGTGTATCAATATATTATGAGGAGGACCATGTGCATCACCCCCTTTGTTTTTTAATTTATGGTATTTATCATGCCCAAATTTTGGACATATCTCTTTGTCCACTCATTCAACTCTATGAAAAATGAAATCATTCATACATTCATGATAGGATATGTAGTCAATACCCAACCTTTTTAGTAATTTATTTTCCTCTTCATAACTATGGGGGAGAACATTATCACTTGCAAGTACCTTATCTTTGAGAAACTGCAGTTAGTGCACAATATAAATGTAAATTTCCATCAAGCATGCATAAAATTCATTTTTCGTTGTTGATTGCGTGACAAGGTTCATTAAAATATAGAGGATTTAATGGTTAGTTTCCTTAATTGTGACTAGAAACATGCATCTAATATAAAATACATCTATTTTCAATTTGTATAGTAACATTTTTGTCTCTAGTTGGGTAGACCTTGACCCTTGTCCAAAGAGAGGCATGGCGGAAGAAGATTTCAAGATTTGGAAGAAGGTATCAATGATATGAGTGTCATCCCCTAGTACATATTGTTGGAATGTGTGTACAACATTCCCTCTATCGCATAGGTATCCCATAAGAAATCATCCACACCACTCTCTATATCATTCACGACAGGATTTGAGCCCAAAATCCGAGGACAAAATCCGACGACATCCGACGGAAAGTACTTTTTTGTCGGATTGCAATGATGAAAAGTATTGTTTTGTTCGATTTGTTTTTGTCATCTTGAAGCATCGTTGGTTTTTCGAACTTAATGGTTGTCGGTTTTTCGACAAGGATTGTTGTCGGTTAAGTGATGAAAGGTCTTTAGATTTGCGACGAGAAAGCCGTCGGATTTGCAACGAAAGGTCGTCAGATTTGCAACGAGGTCAAGTTATTTATTTACAATAGTATAAAGGCATATTTGCAACGGTAAGTAGGTTCATATCGTCGGATATTCAACGATAATGAAATTTGAAAATATATAAATTACAAAACATTCCGACATGTTTGCTATAGAAGTGACAGACGGTTTGCGAAAATTATTTATTCCTCGACAGACGGTTTGAGGAATTGTTTTATTCTTCGACGGCCGGTTTGTGGAATTATTTTTTTCTTCGACAGACAGTTTGTGGAAATTTTTTTATTCTTCGAAAAACCACCGTTTGTGAAAATAGTGATGTGTGGACCTTGATTTTTTAATATTGTCGATAGTATTCATTCACGAAGTTTGTGACAAAATGTCAAATAGCAATATTCCTGATCCAAATGAACAGAATCGACAATTGCTTGGTAGACTATGGGATTCAACGAAACTAAGAAGTGATGGGAAATGTTATTGTCCATGTAGTCAATGCAGGGGATTTAATAGGAGAAGAATATTGATCGCAACAACCACACAAAATTGTAGGGAACATGGACACATTGAGGGGGGGAATGAATATCGTCCATTTGTAAGTTTAGCATTATAAAGTTTTTATATTTTTTGCTTTGGTAAATGTATGCATTATTTTAATTTTTCTTATATTAACTTATATCTATTGATGTATTCATATATTTATAAAGGAAATACATCCTATAGCATATCGTCTAGAGGAAGTGCTTTCAGAACAAGTACCGGAGGAACATGGAGCACCTATGCTTAATGGAGAACAAGTGACTGATCATATTGAAGAAGATGATCATACTGATAACGTAGTTGAAGATGATGGTACAAATACATTGATCCATGATTCATTTAATGTTAGAATGAATTTTGACAATGATGATGATAATGAAAATATTGATGACTTTGATGATGTTCATGATTTACCTCTTCTTTAGAAGGCATACAAACCCCTTTATGAAGGCTCCAAAACAAATCTTCTCTCTGCTATATTGTTGATAATGACCTTGAAGGTTATGAATGGTATTTACAACATATCAATCACATAGATGTTAAGGCATGTAAAATAATACATCACATATATACGATCGTGATAAAGTTTATCTTTATTCCTCTAATAATTGTATTTTTAATTCATAATTCAAATTAATATGGATGAAGTGTGTTTCATTAATATTATTTATATATTATATTAAATCTATTTTTATTTTTATTTAATGTAGCTTGATAGCTGAATTTTTGTTACCACCATCAAATATTTTACCTCTCACATATCGAGATTTATCTTCCATCATGAAAGATATTGGAATGCATTATGAAGCAATTCATGCATGCCTTAATGACCATGTTATATATTCTAATCAACATGAATTTGCAACAGAATGTTCGGAATTTCATATAAGTAGATATCGAATAGATCAAGTAACAAAAAAGGTGCCTCACAAGGTTCTTCGCTATATTCCCATCATTCCACATTTGCAACGACTATTCATGTGTAATGACATAGCGCAATTTATGGATTACCATGCCAGGAACATAAGTCAAGATGATGTTATTCAAATTCCTGCATATGGTTCTGCATTTAGAGATATGGAGGAAAAGTGGCCTCACTTTAAAGAAGAACCCTATAGTCTTAGGATTTCTTTGGCAGCAGATGGTGTTAATCCATTTGCACAGATGAGATCCATTTACAAGGTGTGGCCTATTTTTATTATCAACAATAACATTCCTCCATGGTTGCCAATAAAGAGGGATCACATAATGTTGTCGATGATTATTCCAGGTATATTGTGTCTACAACTATTTTATTTTTAATGTAGTTGTGGCATCTCATTTGTCGTATTTTATTTCCTAATGTCATATATATATTTTTTATTTTACTCTTGTGCATGGTTTATATATCTTAATGGTTCTCATAATTATATATTTTATATGTACTTCAAATCAATCATGTAAGTTTTAAGTCAAATATATAAATGTATATATCAAACCTCTTATAGACAAGCAACTGAATTTATGGAATGGAATTAGTATGTATGACGTATCTATACCAATACGACAAAAGAAATTTCAATTCCATGCAATGGTTGTATGGAAAATACACAATGCCCCAGGGTTAACCCATTTTTGTGGTTTGTATTTTAGTTCCACTTTAATTGCATTTAATTATATGAAGTAGTTAATATATTTTATATATAATTATAATTGACATAGATATTCCATATCTATATATTATAGGTCTTCATAAAAAGGAAAAATTTGCATGTCCAGTTTATGGTCCTAAGATAGAATCTCGTCGCTCAAAAAGCTTAAGAAAGGAGGTGTTTGATGAGTATAGGCACTTCCTCTCTAAGAATCACAAGTATAGAGAAACTGAAAAAAATATTTTCAATGGGAAGCAAAAGACTGCATTAAAACCATAGAGAATGACACCTCACCTTTGGAAGATGCAATATAATAGAAATCGTTAAGATGGTACGTATGGATCATCGTATATGATTTGTTATGCATTTTTTTTAATTGTGTGTTGTTTACTATAGTAGCCACCAGCATAGATCCATCTTAAACCTGGATCTAGAAAACACCGAGAGGGATGCAATTTATTTAGGTGTAAGTTAATTTTATCTTAAATTTTTAAATGTTCATAAAAAATTACACCTCAAACATTTTGATCCCTTTAGTGTTTGGTAAATTCGGGTTTAACATGGATCTTTTAATTACTTTTCATTTAGTTTTATTATTAGGTTTTTATTATTTGATAAATTAGGCAACATGTTTTTTCTCTATATTCTTTTTGTTTTAGCAAACGTGTTGGTGTAGTGTTAGGTTAAACACACATTGATCTCATCAATGTTATTTTGATGACACTCCTTTATTCTAATCAATAAGCCATAATCAAATAGATCAAAATTCAACTCTAAAGCCACACCAAAATATATCTAAATTTTATTATAAAAATAATTTATTATTATTATGGTGAATTATAAAGAAATTTAGTTAATTTAAATTATTTTAAAAGTAATTAAAAATAAAATAAAATAAAAAGGCTATGGTTGAATATCTTCTAAAAAAGAGTTTAGAATTTCCAGTAACCATTAACCATTAATATATATTAGATAGAATAAAAAGACAAATGAACCTGAAAAGAACATTAAAAAAATACAAATGATCATTTTTTGAAGAACAAATCTAGTAAATTAGCATATATCCATTTTAAACTTGGATTTATAATGCACCCAAAGGGATCTAATTTATGGATCTATGCTAGTTTATTTTATTTTATTTTATTTAAGTTCATATGTAATTTATATTTCTCATTTTTTATTTTTAATATTTTTTAATATTTTTCATTTATATTTCTCACCGAGGTTATTCCTTTCCTTTTGGTAGATTGATGTTTCACCTAGGTTATTCCTTTCCTTGTGGTAGATTGAAGTTTATTTAGTGAATTGATTTTGGATTGAGTGGACACTATATAAATATATGAATCTACAATATATATATTTTTATCTATGTTGGTTAACATAATGTTTTTTTTTATGTCGTATAGCATAAGTGACTAACGTGATAGGATCTCCCCCATACTGGGCTGAGAGCACCTCTCTTCTCTCGGTGCAATAATTGATTTCTGTAATTTATTTATAAACTAACATTCATGATGTCCATTGTGATCATGAAGGCATTAATGGGATTCCACTAGGAATGAAAAGTTATCCTATTCAAATCAGCAGGTTTCCCTACTATAAGCACCTACAATTGCTCATATTTTTAATACAATGCATATTGGAAAGAATGTGAATGAAACGTTATGGCGACTATTGGAGCTAAGGAGCGAGAAAGATAAAATTGTGAAAGTTTGAAAAGACATTCAAGAAGGTAACCATGCAATGAAAGATGTCATTCAATTTCATAGAAACAGAGACCAAATTAATATAAACTCAATTCCATGGATGTTTATGGAGCAGCAAAGTAATGTTGTAAAAGAAGTAATACGGAAAATTAAATTTCCCATTGGATTTTGTGCGAACTTGAAGAATATCATAACAAAGAAAGGTGATTTTGTGGGGGTCAAAACGCATGATTGGCACGTCTCCATGAAGGTAATTATTATTGTTATCTTCATATAATTTTTTTAAGTTTTTTATTGCATAAATTTGTTTTTTTGTTTGTCTACTCTTTGTTTAAAAAATGACGTGGTTTGTATATTGATACAGTATGTTCTACCTCTCTCTCTCTCCCAAAAAACTTCGATAACAATGTCAAACAAGTTATATATAATCTTGGGAAATACATGAGGTAACTAGCGATTATTTGCATGTGCTTAGTGTTTCTTTAATTCTTAGTAAAATTTATATTTGTTTTTTGTGCACTAATTCATGTTATGTAATTTTATGTTTTTTTTGTTAAATATCGTTATTGGTTTGCGTCACTTGTAGATGGTTGTCATCTAAATAAATCCATAAAGAAGATATAAAGTATTGGAGGAGAGAAATTCCTCATCTCATGTGTGAAATGTAGAAGCATCTAAATTCGGCATTTTTCAATGCACAGGAATGCTACCTCATACACCAAGTTGAGGAGATTGAATTGTGTGGACCTGTGCACTCAAGGTCCATGTGGATGGTTGAGAAGCATTTGAAATTTATGAAGGGTTTGGTGAGACAATGATCACGTGTTGAGGGTTCTATGATGGAAGGATATATGGTCTACCAAAACATGTTGTATGTTAGTGAATATATTCCTAATTTAGCGTCAAAGCTCAATTTACGTCACATTTGTGATCCAGAATCCAATAACAATTTTGAAGGGGAGTACCTGGAGGAGAAAGGTAGATCGAGGAAGATGAAAGGTAATTATTAGCTAGTGGATTTTAATTAATATAATACATTTGACTATTGAATTTTATGTATATATATCGTACATGTTCTAGTTGCATATTCAATTTATTGGATCAATTAAGAACATATACTTTGTTTAGAAAATTTACATATGTCTTGAATTTTAATGTTTATTATCATTAGGAAGTTGGTTAGGAGTGGGATGCAATTCATTTGTACATCACAAACAATCTTGACTGGATGAAGCTATGGATTGAACGATGCGAACAATCAGGTCATGGAATATCATGGGAAGGTCTGGCTTCATTGGTAAAAGCAACACATCATAATGGATATACAAAGCTTACACAAAGGAAAATCAATTTAGCATATGGTTTAAAATATAAGCAGGAAAACATATTAATCAATCACTCTAATGATTTTTTTTGCAAATTTCATTTTGATGTACATGTTGTTTGTTTCCATGTATGGCTGCATAAACATGCACTTCATCATAATTATTGAATCTTTATGTAATATTTTCGTGTATTGCTTGTTGTATGTAAAACACCATAAGGATATGGTCTACAATGGTTGTAGATATCGCATCAAAAAATTGGATGAAAAAAAAAATCAGATTGTGGGATATCTGCAGTCTTTGAGGTGACCAATGTTTCATCTAGAAGTAACAGACATCTAGAACTCTTAGAAAATCGATACTATGGGTATTTGGAATATATTCTTCAGTGTGACTTTAAATCCTTCAAGGTAGTTATGTTTGTTGTCAAATGGTATAGGTTACGATTGAACCAATGTGATCCCAATAGAACTATTATTGAACATGATAATAGATTTACCATGGTAAGTACAAGGTTGTTTGAGCCAGGAACGGAGCCCTATGTTCTTCCAAGCCAATGTGAACAGGTATTTCACTCAGAGGTTCCAGGTAAAGCAGGATGGTCATTTGTTGTGAGACACAATCCAAGGGGAAGGCCGGTAAAGTATAACCTAGAGGAAGGTACTGAAGAGGGTACTGTGGAATAAGAAGACAATGATGAAGAGAATGATCAACATGAGTTATGATCATGATGATCCACAAGAAGATGTCCAAGAATTAGTTGAATTAGATGATGTAGCAGACAATTCCCATGAATATTATATCGACGATGACATGATGATCGTAACTGACTTAGATAATGATGATGATATGGCCAATCCTTACAATGTTGAATCTGGATCTGATGATACAGATGATGACTTCGATGATGACTTGGATGAAGAAGATGATGAAGTCTATTGAAGGGTAACTATTTAATTGTAAATATTATTTATCTTATTTGTTTTAAAAAGAGTTACTAACATTAATGAGATCATATATTTATACGTAGGAGAACAAACGAGGCTAAAATAATCCAGGATAAGTATCCAAATATTTGAATATTATTATATAATTTGATTTGCAAAATCAATCAATTTCATCAAATTGAAGATAAAAATCTATGATTCATTTGATTGTGGTTGAATATACCATAATCATTTTGGATTTGTAGATATATGATTCCAACAAATTTTATAGTGGGAAATTTTGTACATATGATACACAAGAGAGTAAATGTAGGAGCAGAGAAAATAATATTTAGTTTTGTGAACAATGTGCTTCCACCTATTGGTAAGTTAAATCTTATCAATTTTAATTTGATGTTCAATGTATTTGTAGCTAATATTGTTTGGCATTTTCTTTTTCAATACTTAAGTCCACCACCACCACCACCATCATCATCATCATCATGTGCTACGTGGGGCCAATGATGAATTTTTTTATGTATGTGTCGGCTTGG
>LPNX010070061.1:229895-464895 GCA_001517045.1 Pseudotsuga menziesii | reverse complement strand
GGTAGGGGCATAACTCGATGTGTCGCATATTTGAGTCCTGGGGCTCTAATTGTTGAATCTTTTGGAAAAATGCCTCCTTTTCTGAAGAAACACAACACATATTTTACAAATACTCCCTGTCTGAATCTTTTACAAATTGTGACTTATTAAAGATGCCTCCCTGTCTGAAGAAACATAGCAAAATTATACAAAACGGGAGCACTAGATTGCTGCTAAGATATGGGTGAATCATATCTACTTAGAATAACTTCAATACAAAGATACGGAATAAATATTTATTCTTTCTACATCCTTCATCTTGGATCCACTAAACCCATAAGTAGGTGAATGCATGGTGAACCTGTTTTCCATGTTGAGCAAATTAGTTGGAAATTAAATGATGAGGTGAATCCATAGCATATAAATTACTATGTATCCATGTAGAGGCCAATATAAACACACCCAATCCATTTGATTCATCATATAAACAACTATAATAACTACACCCATGATTTTAGAGGATCTACAACTCGAAGGTGCATTTATTAGGAGGATCTGTAGCTCAAAATTGCAAATTTCCAGTTGAGCTCCCAAACCTACATCCAAACTATAGAAGGTAGTGATACAAGGTATAATTTACCGTAGTATTTCCAAATGACATAATACAAAGTAAATAATAGGAAATGTCATCATAAAAACCATTGTTCTTGTGACAGAATGGATAGTGGTAGGAAAATTAGACAATAGATAATGGGAAAAATACAATGAACATGCAACAGAATATAGAAAATTTCATCTCCCAACATCTATCCCCAATTGAATCTTTTGTAGGTCCCATCTACAACAACCTAGAAATAGGACTCAGTTTCAGTTTCTTCTAGAGATAAGGAAATGAAATAAGTTCTTATCTAGTCTAGGGAAGCTTTCTTTTGATATTCTATGTCTCTAAACCAAATTGTGCAATAAACTTGGCCCAATATCCTGATTCATCTTCATCCTTGATAGTTTCCCATAAAATTGGACAGTGGACCCTGAGTCATATCTAGTAAGTAGTCAATGGCTTTACACAATCTATGTACCTATGAACTTTGTCCAAGGCCAATATGAATGTAGAGAGGGAAAGAGGATCCCTTTTCTCCATCTCATTAGTAAGTGATTGTTGCCTTCGCCTGATATAGAGGATGGTTTCCAGCCTGTTATTAGCAATCTAACTTTAACAAAAGGATATGGATGTAGTTTGTCTCCTTGTGAAAGTGACTATGAAGTCAAGATTGTTCAATTTGGCACCTCTTTCCTTGTACAATTCTTGTGATTTGAGTTTTTCTCTAATCCTGAGCCCTCTTGTATTTTTTACATTCTCTAGAAAGGACCCGACCATGCTCCAGGTGAGTTGATTCCCTATATAAGATGCAAAGTATTGAATTTGGATATTCCCCACAAGGGGTTGAGGGTACCAATTGTCTACTCCTATCATCAGCAGATCATGCAAATAAATCTCACAAAGCATATTCTTCTATGCTTTAATACACTTGAGGTAGATCTGTGCCAATTTCTCCTTGTCATTGAGATAATAGCTACTGTTGAATGCTAAGGACCTAGATTGTAATGAATCAACTTGACTCTCCAACATTAGATGTCTTTTGATTCCTCAAAACAGACCTCTCGGATAAGCTCCAAAACTTGTCTATTTCTCTTTCTTCTTCAGGGAATGAGCTCTTCTTGTGATTTGTCTTTGACTGACACTGTAGTCTGCTTCAATTCTGTTGGACACACCAATGCTGTGCTTAGTTGTTAATACATCTCTGATACCACCTGTCAAGCATATATTAATCCTTGATATTGGCCAAACTTTGTTCCAATTAAAATTTTCCATAGAGATAACCTCTCAATTTTGTTTAATACACTTGATTACAATGTGATCATAAGTACATTAAATTGAAACTACAATTCAATAAATCTTCTGGACAATAATAACATCACCTTCAGATTCTACAATATGACCTAGATGAATAAATTTAACTTGTCTTAAACTACAAGTAGTCAGTGTAATTGGATTTCATTCGACTTTTCAAATATATAGGATCTTCAGTTATAAAGAGGAAACCCAAAGACTCAGAAAGAAATAGGTAGAAGCTTACAATATTGGATACAACCCTTTGCCACTTGGCAAGTGGCAACTCTACTAGAATCAAATCAGAATTGTAGAATATAGTCTACACAAACATCCATACACAATATCATTGCTAGGCAGAATCAAATCATACTATTCCATTCAATCCCTCAAGGAAATCAACCCATTTAAGCTGCATTTCCATCTCATCAAAATCAACATAACGAAGCCTTAAGCACATGTCCTGAATCATGTTTTCGTCAATATACTAGATACAATTTTCTCTAGCTAGATAATTCTCCCTCGAGGGAACCAATTTGCGAATTGGTGTGATAGTTTGAGTTCTCTTCCAGAATTTCCGCATTCTTACAGATGCAGAAAGAGGTTGCAGGTCTATTTCAGCATCCCCCATCTCATCATCTGCACTAAAGGTATCCTTATCGAAGACTCCTTGCAATATTTCAATGCAATGACTTGGAATCATCTTCCTTAAATTTAGCAGAGATAATTAAACAAAGACAAATTCCCTACCAATAGTTTGGCTCAAACAATAACTTAAATGACCTATTTTCCCCATCACTTTTGCATAATTTCAATTGCTAAAAACAGTTACAAATTAACATCCACAACACTTCTAAGGTTTTTGAACATACCAGTCTGGGATAACAATCCAAATGACTTTTAGTTTCACCACCATTGTGACATGTTTTAAACTGATGGTTATAATTATTACCACATCTAAATTTTTTTAAATCATAGTTACAAGATCAGATAACATAAGATAAGATAGTTTTATTAATTTCCAAAGAAAGACCACAAAAGTAGGTCAAAGGGACTAAAAAAGTACATCATGTGCATTACAAAGAGGGAGTGCAAAGGCATCTCATAGAAGAATGATAAAAGCAAAAAGATAAATAAGATCTAACATACATATATGCTAGTACTCTTTGGCCCTTGGATGTAATGATCTTGATGTAGATGTATCTTGATTTTTAGTATAATATATGCAACATTTTCAAAACAAAAAAATAGATAAATAGACAAAAATAAACAAGTTAGAGTTCAAGTTGGAATTGTTTCAAGGCATAGAAGTGGTGTTGTTTATTCCAAAACATTTTTAACTTTTATAAGCCATGCAATAGAAAGACATAATTTTGTGGGACAATTTTGACATGGAAATTCCGACTATTAATAATGTTTGATATGTATGGTTATGATATCGATGTGGTGTAGAATTTTCAATTAATATAGATTATTATAGTATCCAATATCTCTTGAAACATTAGTATCAATCCACTGTACATCAGAAATAGATCAGACAAATGCAAGCATTTAATAGTTTGAAATTTCCCTCATGCGAAAGCATAATGTAGTGGTTTATGTGTAATCAACAAAATATGAAGCTTTCCAATAATGTGTACAACAAAAGCCTACAACAAATGATGGGTTATTGAGCTAATTGATGCAACTAGCATTTATTTATGGAAAATGATGGAAAATAGCATCCTTTGGTAAATCAGCATTGATAATGTTATAGGTTCGAACATTAAGTTCAGAGCTATACTAGAGGGTTTCTTCCACGCAAACCTAAAAAACCGATTCAATATTTTCATCCTGGAAAATATTGTAGAAATATATTAATAGTTTGTTGCACAAAACAATTATAAAAAAAAAACCCGGATAGTTTATGTACCTCTGGCCTACTGCATTCCTTATCTATACAAGATTTAATAGGATATATTATTGGCATGATAAAAAGTACCCCATTTATGTCGTTGTCGATGATGACCAATCACATCCTGTATCATTTTCCTATAGAAAACTTGCATCAGTTGAAGGAAATCATTCCATGGCATGGATGCCCCATGATAAGTGTGTGGAATGAATTGGAAATAGGTGAGAGAAATTCAACACGTTTCTAGCAGATTATGAGCTATCATGCAAAGTAGATATCCAAGAAAAAGTGCTTGATAAATCTTTAAAAAAACATTTAAAATTCATAGGCTATGTCACTCATAAACATAGTAGTTTGCAATAGTGACAACTTACATGAAACAGGGAAACGGATTTGGTTTTTGGAAATACTAAATAGTTATTGGAAAAGCCACTTTCAAAATCTCACAAAACCAGAAAAGGACTGTGTATGTGTGTGCATTCATATTGTGTATATACATACACCCAATACTACAACCATCTTTCATTATTTTGTATTATATGAAATCAACTGTCCAGTTGCAAGGAAGTATGAACATCATGATTCATGGAATATGCAATTCAATAACCCACCTCAACCATCCCTAGAAATATCATTAGCTGAAGCCTGAAACTAAATGACCAAAGTCAAAATGGCCCTCAAGTATCATGGAGAAAATATGGAATGTAATCCCATAATTCATCCTTTGGGATCTCTGGAAAGAAAGAAGCCATATTTCTATGAAAAGAAGAATCCCCTTTGAAGTGTATCCCACTTATGCTTTTGATGATGGGTCTCTTACTATAAGTGATAGGGTTTAGGAATAGGCCCTAATGTGTGGATAAATATTTGAACCCAATATGACTCTTAAAACCTCTCTCTTGTCCATTCCTGAACACATCCTTCTACATACCTAGTGAGATCATTCGTTTCTTTCTATATCTTAAGAAACAATATATGAGCTTCAACCGACCCAATGGTTATTGTGAAAATGGATTTTTCCTTCCATATCTCAACTATATTGAAGACGTCATCATGGTGATATGAGGTATTCTTTCTCTCCATCTAGGAATTGATGTCTCAATTGTCACACATATTGGTATGGAAGTATTTCTTTCTACAAATTGAAAATGAAGAAGTGTAGAATCTCAATGGAATAATCTTGAATTGACAAGCACTATAAATACTATTTTTGGTTGGATTGATGATTATTCATAGTGACATTTGAGCTCTTGTGAGGAAATCCTATTGTCTATTTTCAGATGTCCAAGCAATGTGACAAGGTAAGAATGAAAAATAAGTCCACCAAATGATGATGAAAATAGCAAGGTTTACCAACCTAATAAGTCGTATTGATTTTTTATTTGTTTTTGAATATTTGTGAGGCTTGTTTGTAATGGAAGTGTGAGATTTGTGAATTTGTTTAGCAGATGATTTTGGCTTTGTGAACGATATAACTTGTATTTTTTCTTTTTCCATTTAAATTACATAATTTTTTCTTCGAGGTTAGAGGCATATGTGCCTAATTGCATTAACCATTCTACTACTAATACCATTACCATCCCATTTAAGAGCGTAACATCCAGTTTGTAGGACCCGCTCTTCCAAATAAAAATGGAAAGGGTTATTTTTTTTATTAATTTATAGTTGATCGTCATTTTTTCGACATATAAGGAGTGGTAGTTGTCGTCGAATATCCTTCCAATTCGACAACACTGCTACACTTTCGACATCTAGTGCCAGTCAGATTTCTAACGCCTAGCATTGACATCCGACGACCATGCCATACATCCAACTACAATTTCATATTCGTTGTCACAAATTCGATGATCAATTGTCGCAAATTGAACACCAAATGGAAATAATACTTCCCCGATTTAAGATGATATGTTGTCGACATTTTGACGGGGTTCAGAATGGGGTCGAAAAACCGACTACTAGAGCCGTCGAAAATTCAACAACGTATTGATGTAAGACTTCTCCAAATTAGGATGATACTCTGTTGAAATGTCGACGGGGTTCGAAATGGTGTCGAATAACCGATGAATTCCCATCGATGACAAAAAACACTTTTGTTGTCGAATAACAGACACGTTTCTATTGAATTTCAGTGATTAAAGCTGTCAGATTTCAGGCTAAAATTTTGTTGTGATTTCGTTTATCCCCAACATGTAAAGAACCAGTGTCATTATAGATGTATTAAATTGATGACTCAAGATGGGGAGAGAATTGAATAAGTGGTTGATTCAACCATGCTTTTTATGTTTATCAACGAGTTTACTCTTTTAACAACCTTCTCTTGATTTAACATCATAATGGGGTGCAATGGTAGATAGGTTGGTCATCATTGGAATCTTGATTACAAAAATATTGAACATTAACCAGATGATATTAGTAAACAAAATGTGTTTAGTGTGTTCAAACATTACACCAAACATTTATTAGAAGCATGCTCCCCACCATTAGTACAGATGCAACTAACCACTTTATAAAACAAAGACCTCAAATTAAAAATTTCCTTTACATTAATTCCATTAAAAGTCCAAAAATACAATTACTCAACAATCTTTTTTATGCCCCAAGAGTAAGTTTAAAGTTAGTACCAATGCAAGCCATCTTTTATAAACAATTGGAAATCTATGAAAGTTATAGTTAGTTAAAAACTCATCACTAAGATGTATTGCATGGAAAATAACAAATATAGATGTATTCCTTTTCATAAAGAACTCTTTTTCATTGAAGTGTTCCTCATGGAACAATTTTCTCTAAATAAGGATAATGAGTACATAGATGACCATTGATTTATAATCGGTTCTTCTCATTAAAGTTTTCATAATAATAACCATCCATGCACATACCATACATGGAGATTCTATATTTTCATTTAACAATATTCAATTAATTATACCAATGCTAAAGATGACCACAAAATGGCATAAGTGCTACTAATTGTTTCGGAGGAATGAATACTTGTGAAAGGATAAACAACTCTAGATTCATAACATATATTTTACACTTCACAATCATGTAATTATTACCAAAAAAGGAGAATTTGGTCCCAACATCAAACATGAGCAAAGAACATGACCAAGCACCATATGAAGCATAGTTTGTATATGTTTGGTATTTACTTTGTGACAGGAAATTCAACCTATGGGTAGGATGAATCCTTCTTGGATACAAACAAGTCCCTAGAATCCTAATCAAACATAGAAAGGAAACAAATTATCACTATCACCTCTTAGAATTAGTACAAACACAAAATTTCATAAATAGGAAAGAAGGAAGAGGATAAATGTGTTAGGATTATTAAAATGCCCAATTTTCCAATTTTGGCTCTTGACTAGTTTTAATGTCTAGACCTCCAAATTGACCCAAATGCTTCCAAATTTTCTCTGAAGGTACATGAATGATAATATAAATTAAATATAATTCTCATGTATTTTTTTTGACCTCCCAATTACTTCTGCAAACTTGTTTAATGTTCTGTTCAAAGTAAGAGTCTTTACTAGTAAATTGGGGCTCCAATTCCCCCTGGGTAATTTTCGGAAATGGCTTCAAAAATGATACCAAAGTCACTTGAATTTATGAAAAGAGGATGGGTATATATAATGTACCTTTTAAAAGTCTCATATTCATCATGGTTCATTTTATACAGGATTTTATGACTCTTTCCAAAACAACTCCCAAGTCACAATTTCGACCCTTGGGGAAAATGCACCAAATCTTCTCCCAATGCAATAAAAATGAGTAAAATGGCTTACAATGATTAATTAATCAAAATGAGAGTTGAAATAAACATTAATTACAGTCCATAAATCATACATTTATCATATATACATTCCCCCATTCGAAATAATAAGCGTTACCATGGCATATATTAAAATGGAGTTGGAATGGTCATTGTTTGCTCATTAAAAGTCATTTTAACATACAAATATTGGGAATATAGACTTGAAAATTTCTAAGAATGAATAAAATATAATATTTCACTGATTACAATCAGAAATGGACAATTAAATGTTCTCCCAATTCGAAATCATCAGCATTACAATGGTTCACAACAAGATAGTGGGGAAATGACACTATTTCTTCATTGTTCAACATTTTTACATGAATTATTTTGGGTATTTTGACTTGATAGTATTATTAACATGAAATAAAAATAATATACATCATAACATAATATAATTTTCATTATAATCTTCCCCAAAGAGATCAATAGCTCACCCAAAGCGCAATCCCTCCATAGGCATGAATATGGTGTGAAAACTGGAAATAATTGAGAGAGAGTGCTGCAATAGAAGAATCCACATGATTTCCTATAGATTACACCTGCAAATAATATTCCATTAAATCTCCATGAAATACCTAAGTGGCCTTTACAAACACCAACTAGGATGGGAATCTTTCACCCTCGAAATTGGCTTAAGCAAAAAAACTAGTCATCCACTAGCTCTCACAATTCACAAATGACAATTTCACAAATGAGAAAAAGCTTCTTATAATGGATGATCCCTGTATTTTATAAACATTATTAGTCTTCTAAGGTTCCAAATCCATCCATAAACCAAATCCAAGTCAAATTGGTGTGGCTGCTCCTGCTATGCCATGTGGCCTCTCTCTTCACCTTCCCTCTTCTCCCAAATTTGAGTAGGAGCCTCTTGGTCTTCTCAAAATCCAAAATTAGACCTCTAAGATGCTCTATTCAGTCCTGAATTGTCAGTATTTCAGACTTCATATCTGACTTGTGTCATATGTGTAATATAATCTCCATCATTGGTGTCATAGATGTCATAAATGTAAGGGGAATCTAGCCAAGTGTCCATGAAACTCCCATTTGGCTCTTCCTCTCCCATATAAGTTAAAATTCATCACAAATTCGACCTATGAAGTATATGGACAAGTATTATATCCTTATAATCCATCCAAAAACATTAGGCTTCCCATATATTTGAATTTGCAAGAAAAAGATACCATTTAACATAGGAATTCTAGCTAGTGTGGGCCCCATAGTATCCATGTGTCTTCGTGCTCCATTGCCACTTCCATTTTCTCTTCTATTTATTTAATAAGATAAATTATTAAATATTTATCCCCTTCTAATGTCTAAACATAATTTATTATCCCCCTTATTCCAAATATCAAAGCTTCCACCCCCAACCTAGGAAACTAGTGATTTTCCTCCTTGGCAATTATTTGACTTTTAGCATCCCTTTGACAAATTTCATGAACATGGAAAATGTGATTTGGAGATTGTGACCCAATGAAAAATTTGGGAAATTACAAATCCTCCCTTCCCAATATTTCTTGTCCTAAATCAATTTCAAACATGGTTGTTGAAGAACCTGCTTTCTGTATGATTCTTTGCAGTTGCCACTGAGCTGCCCACCTTGAGTCTTTGAGATTCCATGAATATTTCAGAGAGGAACCACCATGCTTGCTGCTGCACTACTTTGATTAAAATCACATTATTAACTGGGGAATCCATCTCCCATACTACTTTTTTCCCAAATAATTTGAAATCAATGGGACTAAAAGCTATCCCAGGGTCCCATTGCTTGCATTGCACTCCAACAATTAAGAGTGCTCTCCAACCCATGCCATTTGGAAAGAGAATTCCTGGATCCCATTTTCTTGTATGCATTCTTCCAAACAGCATAAGTGCATAATATATCATCAAAGTATATAACAAAATAATAAGAATGTACATCAAGGAAGTGCCTCACCAAGAAATCATGAAAGTGCTTATACCTCCCAGTGAGTAGACTACCATTTTCCAAGTGCATAAATGCTTCAAGTGACCAATCAAATCTACTCCAATGACATAGGTGAGGATCCCATGTCCTACAATTATGCTACCAAATAATGTAATATGCATCAAAATAATAATCAGCCATTTTTTCTTTCATCCAAGAAGTGAATGAAGAACCTCCACCAAAATATGAACCAAATAAGGAGCAAATAAAACACGAAGGCTTCAAGTGTCTCAAAGAAGTCTCATCAATACACCCATGAATATGTATATCATCATGAAATAATAGGGGATTTTGCTGCCAATAATAATTTTCCTCAATCATATCCCTCTTCACCCAAGTGTTGGATAAAGTTCCGCCAACATCAAATGAACCAAGTGTTGAGCAAGAAAAACCATGAGTCTTCAAGTGACTCAAATGAACATCATAGGTGCACCCATGTAGATGTGTATAATCATAATGTAAACAAGGATTTTGCTGCAAATTTAAATAATATGGTTCTCTAATAATTCCATCATCAAAAGGAGAAATAGAATGTCCATGCTCTTCATGTGGTACCATCAAAAAGAAACCTTTCACCCATACTTCATTAGGATGACTACTACACAATTTAGAAGTGTAGGATGGAGGAGAAAGAAACAACTCACCCAAATGATCAGTAAGTGAAAAATTGTCATAATGTGAAGTATCCATAGGGGTAGGATTATTCACCTCCCTAGAAAATGCAAAAAATTCCTCATGGGTTGGTTCCAAGGTGGTGGAATTATGCACTTCTTCAGAAATTGTGTAACCATTTTCAAGAGGCAACTCAAGTTCCTCTTCCACCATTACTAGTGATTGCATCTCATCACTATAATCCTCAAGCACATCAAGAACCTGAAATTTTTCATGTTTCTCATGATCCATCATGTCATGAGAATCCTCCAAGAAATCTACCTTATGAAAATCTGAAACATCGAAGGAAAAACAAGTGTCTTGCAACTTTTCAAGAAGTTGCTCATTTTGAATTGTGAGCTTATGAATAACTTCATTATTCTTCAAGTAGGATTCATGTAACCATTCAATAAGCTCAATGACATTTTTTCTATCAAAAAGCAAATACATGAAATTACCTTTGATGTTGCACATTGCTCTTTGGATCTTCTCCATGTCTTCAAGGAAGGATGGATCCTCCAAGGAAGTAGCTCTCCAACAAGAATTTGATACCAATGCTTGAGTGTCATGGAGTATGATAAGGGCCTCTTGGATATTATTTTCATTCATATTTAATGACCTTTCAAGAAAATGAGGCTCTTGCAAATGAAAGTCCTCATATTATTTCTTCTTGCTTGGACCAACTTCTTGAAGCTCAAGTGGTGATGGGGACGTTGATCTTGTTTCTTCTTCAACTGCTACAAGGTCTTCATTTTCATGTTTAATGGAATTTTGGCTTGCAGAAACATTTTTAAATATGATATATATGTCACCAACATATATTTGTGAGCACCCATCAGTAGGTACTCCTTCATAGTTCAAGCATCCATCAGTAGATGCTCTTTGTTTCATTTCCAAGGTAGCACATGTCTCAAAATTATCTTCAATATTTTCAATAAAAACTTCTTCATAATCATGTGATGTCTCTTCATATTTTTCAGAGTCACTTGGGAGTGAATTTTGATCATCTTCATGTACTACTTCTTTTACTCCACCTATTTCAGAACTAGGTGGTTCATGGGTCTCCTCCTTTTGCTCCTTCAAACAAGCTGATGCATTTTTCTCCTTCGTTCTCTTAAAATCAATATATTTTTCCCAACTTTGGATAGCCAAAAATTCAAATCCTTTAATAATATTCTTGGTCATGTCTTCAAATATAGGTTCCATGCTTTTTATTATCTCCTCACCATCATATGAGGTTCTCTTTTCATGCCTAGTCATAGTTTCCAAAAAATTGCCTTCTTCTCCTACTTTTTTTTTCCTCTTCAACAAAAGCACTTTTGGTTTCAATATATAATGGTGGTCACTGAATTATTGTACTCATAAATATAATACCACATCAGTTTCCAAGATCATGCTCTGATACCACTGTAATGTCCCTTTTTTAGAATTTTATTAAAATGCCCAATTTTCCAATTTTCCAATTTTCCAATTTTGGCTCTTGACTAATTTTGATGTCTAGACCTCTAAATTGACCCAAATGCTTCCAAATTTTCTCTGAAGGTACATGAATGATAATATAACTTAAATATAATTCTCATGTATGTTTTGTTACCTCCCAATTACTTCTACAAACTTGTTTAATGTTCTGTTCAAAGTAAGAGTCTTTACTAGCAAATTGGGGCTCCAATTCCCCCTGGGTAATTGCCGAAAATGGCTTCACAAATGATCCAAAAGTAAATTGAATTTATGAACAGAGGCTGAGTATGTGTAATGTACCTTTTAAAAGTCTCATATGCATCATGGTTCAGTTTATACAGGCTTTTATGACTCTTTCCAAAACAACTCCCAAGTCACAATTTCAACCCTTGGGGAAAATGCACCAAATCTTCTCCCAATGCAATAAAAATGAGTAAAATGGATTCCAATGATTAATTAATGAACATGAGACTTGAAATAAACATTAATTACAGTCCATACATCATACATTTATCATATATACATTCCTCCATTCGAAATAATAAGCATTACCATGGCATATTTTAAAATGGAGTTGGGATGGTCATTGTTTGCTCATTAAAAGTCATTTTGACATACAAATATTGGGAATTTAGACTTGAAAATTTATAATAATGAATAAAATAGAATATTTAACTGATTGAAATAAAAAATGGACAATGAAATTCTCTCCCAATTCGAAATCATCAGCATTACAATGGTTCACAACAAGATAGTGGGGAAATGACACTATTTCTTCATTGTTCAACATTTTTACATGAATTATTTTGGGTATTTAGACTTTATAGTATTCTTAACATGAAATACAGAGAATATAAATCAACACATAATATAATTGGCATTATAATATTCCCCAAAGAGATCAATATCTCACCCAAAGAGCAATCCCTCAATTGGCATGAATATGGTGTGAAAACTGGAAATAGTTGAGAGAGAGTGCTGCAATAGAAGAATCCACATGATTTCATGTAGATTAAACCTGAAAATAAGACTCCATTAAATCTCCATGAAATACCTGAGTGGCCTTTCCAAACACCAACTAGGATGGGAATCTTTCACCCTTGAAATTGGCTTAAGCAAGAAAACTAGTCATCCACTAGCTCTCACAATTCACAAATGAGCAAAAGATTCTTCTAATGGATGATCCCTGTATTTTATAAACATTATTAGTATTCTAAGGTTCCAAATCCATCCATAAACCAAATCCAAGTCGAATTGGTGTGGCTACTCATGCTATGCCATGTGGCCTCTCTCTTCACCTTCCCTCTTCTCCCAAATTTGAGTAGGAGCCTCTTGGCCTTCTTCAACTCCCAAATTCGACCTCTAAGATGCTCCATTCAGTCCTGAAATGTCAGTATTTAAGTATGTCAGACTTCATAGCTTACTTGTGTCATAACTGTCATAGAATCTCCATCATTGGTCTCATAGATGTCATAAATGTAAGGGGAATCTAGCCAAGTGTCCATGAAACTCCCATTTGGCTCTTCCTCTCCCATGTAAGTTAAAATTAATCACAAATTAGACCTATGAATTATATGTACAAGTATATTAGCCTTGTAATGCATCCAAAAACATTAGGCTTCCCATATATTCGAATTTGCAAGAAAAAGATACCATTTAACATAGGAATTCTAGCTAGTGTGGGCCCCATAGTATCCATGTGTCTTCATGCTCCATTGCCACTTCCATTTTATATTGTATTTATTTAATAATATAAATTATTAAATATTTATCCCCTTCCAATGTCTAAACATAATTTATTATCCCCCTTATTCCAAATATCAAAGCTTCCACCCCTAACCTAGGAAACTAGTGATTTTCCTCCTTGGCAATTATTTGACTTTTAGCATCCCTTGACAACTTTCATGAACATGGAAAATGTGATTTGGCCATTGTGACCCAATGCAAAATTTGGGACATTACACCCTTGTCCAATTTGGTCAATTACGTCTAAATCAGGAGTCGTTTCAGTCTATTTTTAGTCACTAGCACCATTCGGTCCACTTGGCCTAATTGGGGCACATGTACCAGTTACTAAAGTGCGGGGAACACTAATTGAGGACAAATACCACTGATTTCACTTGGATGCATCAGGTTAGGAGCCTCCTCGATAAATCCCTACAAATTAGGAGCCACTGGGAGTGCCGACACTAACCTCCATTAGTTGAGTTCAATTGGTGACTATTCAAACTCAGTTAGGAGCCAGTTACATTAAGTTCTAGTCTGTTACATTCAGTTCTACTCCGTTAGCGCTAGCTTTTCATGGCTGCATGCAGGTGAGGCACATTTACTCACCTACCCCAGTTAGTTAGACTAGTTAACATTGAATTAGACACTTGAGTTTGGATTTTGAACTCCGATAATGATTTAGACAATGTTAGTTAACCATTCAGTCAAGTGGAGTCAAACCTATTCGAATTTCCTCACATGGATTTGAATTGCATGAGACTATTTAGCCATTGTACTTCATTGTAATTAATTATCTAATTACTTTTGATTAATGAAAGCATTCACAGTTGCAAGCCATTTTTGCATTGTTTCATTCTTCAATTTCTGAGTAAATTGTATGATCTATCTTGTGAATTGTGTGTTGGTCCATAGATCTATGTGCTCAATTTAATATGGTATCAGAGCCTCGGCAGGACAAGGCACTTTTCCTACTACAGATTCATACTTGGATCAAAAAAAAAATTGAGCAAAATTGCTCCTTCCAGTACTGCACCAGAAGCGGGGAATTTACCACTTAATATCCCAAGTAAAGGAATTGTTGATCAAGATTGCTTGATCAACTATGTTGGGTTTGGAAAAAATTCCAAAAGTACAGGATGTCGACCTTAATTTGTCTATTTGATTTTTTGATTTACAGGTTTATCAGTCTCCTTCACTGCATTCACTACAAGCAGCTCAGTATCCTTCACTGCATTCGCTATAGCAGCTCAGTCTCCTTCACTTCATTCGAAATGGCCCCTCCAATGGATCTTCTCACTACTTTCAACTACCACCAGTGGAAGGAGGACATGGAGATGCAGCTTCACTCCAAAAGACTCTTCACACTCACAATGGAGACAGATGCAGAGCTAGTTCATTATGTTGACAAAGAAAAGTACTGGAATAGGCTTGATCAAGCATATGGATGCTTGTGCCTCTCAATCTCTCAAGATCTTCTCTTCCAAATCAATGGATTGAAGACTCACAAGGAGGTTTGGGATAAGATTTCTTCCTTATTTGATAAGCAGGATGACCTGAGGATCTATCAACTAGAGAATGAGCTGATTTCTCTTCATCTAGCCAATTTCGAAACACTAAATGACTTCTTCACCAAATTCAAGCATCTAGTGTTCCAGTTGAAGCCGTGCAAGGTTAAGAAGGAGGATGATCAACTCATCCTTTCCATTCTCTCTAAACTTGGTGCAGACTACTCAGTCTTTGTATCAACCTTTCATTCAGTGAAGCTCACTACTCCAAATTGGAAGATTCCTACTCTTAATGCCTTCATTGAATCTCTCACCCAGGAGCTTGACAAGTTGATCCAAATGGGGATCATACGATCTTCCAAAGATCAAGCACTGGTTTCTGGAGGACCTAAGGTAGTGAATGATAAAGGGAAGAAAAAGGATGAGTCTCATGTGGAGAAAGAGCAGTCAAATGAGCCTTCAGGTTCAAACTAGAGAATCAAGAAGAATGGAAAAGGAAAGACCCTTTGTTCTTACCATGGAAGGGGATTTCATCCAGAAGGCTCTTGTATGAGAAGAAAAATTGATGAGATGACTCTTCTTCTGAAGAAACATAAAATTACTGTATTTTCCAGAGCAAGGAAGGCCGACCATAGAGAAGAAGCTGAAGAACATGAAGAGACATGCCATGGAATGAAGGCTAGTTGTTCAACATCACATGCCTTCCTCATTGATTCTGGAGCTTCCAATCATATGGTTGGGCCAGAGAATCATTCTCTTCATTGTAGTATTTTGATGGTCCTAATATTCAGATGGGTAATAACAGTCAAATTCAAGCCAAAGGGAAGGGTTGTATCAATATTGAACATGTAAAGTTTAAATATGTGCTTTATGTGCCCTCCTTAGCTACAAATCTGTTATTTGTATACCATATGACTCATACCGGCTCTCCAAAGTGATTGATATTTGGTTTTGACTCAGTGGAGATCACATATATATCTACTAGTAACATCATAGTGAAGGGTGCTACAAATCATGCCTCCTAGGAATATGAGTTCTCAAACTTCATGCTATTTTTAGATCCAGTGCACTCTTAGCTGCCACTTGAAAGGGAAGGTAAAAAAATTCCATCTACTTCTTTTGTAGTTTCCACTAGTATTGCAGAACCAGTTGTATCGATTTATGAGATTGAGATTCAGGGTGATTCAAATCCAGATCCAGTCCCTACTCCCAAGCGGGAAGCTAGGAAGATGACTGGAAATCCATCTGACTCACAAGAGACAAAGAACCTTGCGTTATGTCATGCAATCTTACCTCCTTCAGAGAGATGCAACAAAATTCCTATGAGATGCTACATGAAAAGGTATGATCAGTTACACTGCCTTCAGAACAATAGAGTGTATCATACACCTCTTCATCCAGAAAGAGGAAATGGTTACATTCCCCCTTCCTTCCATCATGATTTTGGGAGAAGATGGATAAGTCTACATGCTAGGCCCTAGGATAACTGTGCACAAAACATCATGCATGTTGCTTCACTACATCACAGAGATGAAGGTTGTAGCAACATACTTTCAAGTTTTTAAAACTTTAATTTTGATGCTATCTACTTAGTTAGAGGGGGGGGTTTTTCCCATGTGTTTTTTTCCCTAGCTCCTTGAATTGAGCAGTTACTTTACTTGCTTTAATGGGTGACCTATGGTCTTAGTTACCAGGGCCCACAAATTGTCCAAGTTAGCATTCATGGGGGGATTTAGGATTATAATCCTCCCTTGACCAATTTGGTCAAAATCATGAGTCCTTTCAGTCTATTTTTAGTCACTAGCACCATTGGGTCCACTTGGCCTAATTGGGGCACATGTACCAGTTATTAAAGTGTGGGGAACACTAATTGAGGCCAACTGCCACTGATTGCACTTGCATGCATCAGTTTAGGAGCCTCCTAGATCAATCCCTACAAATTAGGAGCCACTGGGAGTGCTGACACCAACCTCCATTAGTTGAGTTCAGTTGGTGACTAGTCAAGCTCAGTTAGGATCTAGTTACATTTAGTTCTAGTATGTTACATTCAGTTCTACTCAGTTAGAGCTAGGTTTGCATGGATGCATGCATATGAGGTGCATTTACTCACCTACCTCAGTCAGTTAGACTAGTTAACACTGAATTAGACACTTGAGTTTGGATTTTGAACTCCGATAATGATTTAGACAAGGTCAGTTAACCATTCAATCAAGTAGAGTCAGACCAATTCAAATTTCCTCACATGGATTCAAATTGCATGAGGCTATTTATCCATTTTACTTCATTGTAATTAATTATCTAATTACTTTTTATTAATGAAAGTATTCACAGTTGCAAGCCATTTTTGCACTGTTTCATTGTTCAATTTCTGAGTAAATTGTATGATCTATCTTGTGAATTGTGTGTTGGTCCACAAATCTATGTGCTCAATTTAATAAAATGTCCTACCTCTACCTTGATGATTGTCCTTTCTCCCTCAGTTGATCCAACTCCAAGCTTGTGATTCCAAGTTGGTAATCTTGTAAACAAAGGAAGCAGACAAACAACTTCCAAGAACAAGTGTATCAAACTAGATCTACTTACTAATAAGTAAAAAAATTCATGCATTTAACATAAGAGACACAATTTGGGAGAATAGGCCAAGTTGTATTCATAAGAAAGCTAAAGGAAACAAGTACATCAAATTATTATACTTGATTTTACATGAGAAACATCTCCTCCAAGCTCCCTTCCAACACTCTTCCAATACTCACAAGATCATAAGGACCACCCTTCAAATTGTTCATGGTTTGGGGTGAGGGAGGAGGTCCTTATATAGGGAAAGAATGCTAAACCACCATGGAGAAATGTTCGATCATTAGAGGATATCAAGGATAATGAGAGTATTGACATACTTAGGATGGTATGGAGGAGAGGATTTGAAGGGGAGGCTCATCCCACAAAAATCTCATTTGAATCTAGATCAAGAAATCAAGGTGAGTTATCCAAAATAGGTTTTTTTCTCTCCTAAAGCATAGTAAAGGGAGAAAAATATGTAATCCCCCCCTGCAGGAATGCAAGGAGCAACAATGATGAAGTTTTTTTCTCCTTACTTAGTTGTGAGAGGACAATAATCCCAATATAATATTTGAATCAAGGTGGTTACATGGTTTATTTTCCCTCTTAATGGGATAAGACCCTCCCAAATGTGCATATGGAATAAGACATGCATAGGATAGTAGGTCTAAGCACACCTAGGGAACACAAAACCCATGCTTCTCATAGTGATGATGCAAGCATATTCACATGTGACAATTTGGAGCATAATAGGTTCCCCCTAAAGTGTGAGGTCAGAAGGATTTGTTAGATGAAACACTTTACCAAATTGCGAGCTTGAAAGGGTATCTGAAAGAAAACTTGAAGAGAGCTCTAAGCAAAGATAACAAAAAAGAAATATGTCTATCAACCCTGAGGCAGGAATGCCCATGCTAAGAAAAAACTGACTCAAAGCATGGTCTCCAACCAATACAATGTGGATCCATGAAGATATTGATCAAAGATATGGCCACCAAATGATACAATTTGGATCCATACCTAAATGAATAAAAAAATATCATGGCTACAAGAATACAAGGTAGATCCATGATACAAAAATAACACATCCATGACCAATACTATGTGTATCTGTGTGACAATATACATATAAGTGCCAACATGATGTACATGTAAGAACCTACTAAAAAGCCTCCATAGAAAACTAGGTAAAATATAACAAGAATCCTTAGGGTATTCAACCTGATCCCAAAAGATACATTCTATACATGTGAATAAAGGTACTGGAGTCGAACATGGTAGAAACCACGTTGTTATCTTTCATAAATGTAAATTGTTAACAAGCACAAGGGAAATCACCATGATGATAATGATTCCTAAGGTAGCCTAGAACATTCCAATGAATGTGAATATATGAGCTAGAGGCGAACACTCATGGAACCACCCGATTAGAGGCCAATGATGTAAAACTACTGTCAAAGTAAGGAAACCTACCATTGAGGCATGTAGGTTCCATGGTTCTAAATGGTCTCTAAGTATAATTCTTGGATGATTTACTGATGTCGACAAGAACAAACTCGTTGAAGGAGGGCTATAATGTATCCCACGTCATCAACACAAAACCGATAGGAAAGTGATGTAATATGGTGGGTCACATGAGTATAAGATGACACAAATATGAAGGATGATAGGAATCCAAAGAGGTTGACTTAGGATAACTTACCTTTAACATGGTATGACATGACAAATGACTTGGCAACATTGACTCAACAAGGTAGAGACCAAAACATAATGCGAAAATTTTAGAGGAATTATTCGGATATACCAAAGGAGTAAGATGACTCATGGAATTGGTATGACCTAGATACAAGAAAATTACCCAACTGTGAGATGATATGAAAACAGGTTCCATGTTCAAGAGTGACTACAAGCTTCCATAAAGCTTACTAACAAAAACTGACCCATTCCTTCCATTCCCCCCCATCATGATGGATGAGTACCCCTTTGTTTTTAAACAAGCTTGAGGAGGATAACATATTCTTGGTATAGCTCATATTAGATGAGTCGCTCATCATATTTTTAACGAACCTGAAGAAGGGGGGGAAGATCGATCCCATATGGGTAATTTGATGCTTTTTTAACGAGCCGAAATAAGGTAAACTCATTGATATTTTCAATTTTAGAGTGTCTAAAAAGAATCAAAAGAAGAATCCAAAGGGTATTTTTCATAAGTTTAGTCCCCTTCTCATGAAAAACGAATAAAAGTGTACGAGGGATAACTCTACTATTCAATGGTAGACTAGAGTATAAATTTTTCATATTTAGTCTAAACGGTCAAAAAAAGGGGTAAACTACCACCAGATAGACGTCACTTTCAAACCATTTTAACAATCATGAAAGGGACAAAGAATGATCGACAATTTTTTCATGTTTTGGGAGTCTAAAAAGAGCTTAAAGGAGACTCTAAGGAGTTTCTTTTCCATAAAATAGTCTATCAAGGCTGGATAAAGGGATAACTAACACTCAAAAGACGATTATTTCATGTTTTAGTGTGTTTGAAAAATTCAAATTATACCCACATTGCATGTCACCAAAAATTAGAAAGGTATTTATCCATCAATCCTATAAAAAATCATAGACACAAACCATGTAAGAATTCCATGATGCAATAATCAAAAGGGTGAAAAAATAACTTAAAAGAGATGGTGAGTGTGAACAACAAAATAACCAATTAAATGAAAGTAGAAAAGGAAGTAAATGGTAAAACAAATTCATTTTTACCTTTCCATTTACCACAAAGGAGATTTGGCCCTTCTTGGACGCTATTATTCAACTATTGATTGCAGGAGATCTGGGACACTGGTCGACCAACATTCTGAACCAAGTGATTCCTCTCAACATACTCTTTCTATTCATGGTCAATTTTTTCATTTTCAAGCAAATTTGAGCGAGATTAAATATCAACTAGGGTTTGTTTTGTGCCCCTTGAGATTATCACCCCTCTAAAGGGTCTAAAGGAGAAACATTTTGGAGATTTTTTCCCTTTAGACCACTTATGGGAGCAAAAAATTGGGAATTTTCTCTCTATAGGCAGTTCTAGGGGATTGAAAATGTGTAAGGGAGGAATTTTTTACTTGTTTCTCTCTCATTCAGCCAAACAGGAATTTGAGGTTTTAACCATGTGTTTTCTTGGTGATTTTTAGGATTTTGCAAGCCTAAGAAGTCACTATGATAGAGTGGAAAGAGAGGGAACATGAGGTGGATAATATGGAATCCCTCCATGACCAAGACACTTTGGATGCACTTAAAAATTATGGATTATTGAAGTTCTTAAAAACTCAATGCATGAGGAAGCAACTACTCTTGTTGAGTCACTTAATAGGCTTGTGGGATGCAGATTATAAAGAATTCAATGTTGGGACTCATGTCCTCGAAATTGAGCTAGAGGACATTTACTTCTTGATTGGTCTCTCTAAATGAGGGGAATGTGTTAACCAAGATGATCATTGGAGCACTAATTAGAGCACCGAAGGCTACATAGCGCAATATCGCAAGACAAGAACTCGTAAAAGAAGTGGAAAAATATCGATCAAGACATAGAAGATCACACCTTATGGACTGTCTTGTTCACGATTACACATTTGTCGGGGAGGGTAGGTCCTCATCATGCAACCAAAGCAAAAATAAAATAATCCCTAGAGTACATGGAACCCAAATTCTTCAACTCGTGAGGGGGTGTATTGACGAACCTAAAAGACCACATCACTAGGTATTGAACGAGAAGAGATAAATAGTTTGGGTATGGGACTATTCTAGTTTCATTTTTCTTAGAGAGAGTACTTCTATTGCATCCTCAGATTGATATGTCGAACTAATCAGCACATGCGCCACAGATGGAGAGATGTACTAGACATGCAAGTTGACTAGGGGGACCTCAGATGTTATCCTATGATGTTGATCTCTTTTCATGGTGTAGGGAGGATATCCTAATGATCAAGGTCTATCCCTATGTAGAGGTGGAATTTCGAGGACACAAAGAGTTAGTTCTTCCGTAGGGAGAACAATGGGATGATATAGGTACATGTCTTAGAAAAAAGTGACCTTATGTGTGTTTTGTATTTTTTGAAATATTTACATTTTCTTCTTGTACAAAGGGGATTAAAATGTAAATGTTCTATGTCACAGATCAAGGATCAACGTGACTGGTGAGATCAACACCTCTACATAAACATGGAGAAGACTATCAAGCATAGCTATACGATGTCGGGGGACTACGAGATGTAAAGTGGAACTTGGAGTGTCTTACTATGGGTGTTTCCCTATTACGATAGATGACCGAGTGGCTCAAGAAGTAGTGTGTTAAAGGGAGAATCATGCACCTCATGATGAGGAGGAGGACTAGTATATATGGCCTAGTGGACTTCTTGTTTTTGTGAAATTTTCATGATGTATGGGAAGTATAGCCCAATTTCCCCCTATGTACTATTTTGGACATATGATGTGACACATTTTCGGATATAATATATACATGAATATTTTACTTCGGTTATTTATTCCCTAAATTTTTTATTTACATTATGTGTTTTTGTGCTTTTGATATGCACACTTTATGAAAAAATGTTCATTTATGCACAATGTGCCAATTATATAATAAATTATCTAAACAATTGGAAAGTGTGTTGAGTTCTCTCAAGATATGTTGATATCGTATAAAATTAAATGATCTTTCAAAAAAGGTATCCTTCGATAAAGGCAGAGTAACATAGGATCATGAATGGAGTATACGTGGTTCAATTGAGAAACCACAAGTTGAGATTCCAGGTAAACAGTGATAAGGAGTATGCCAATAGAGGAAGCTTCGGTCAAACCAATTACAACGCGATGTTCAAAAATATTATTAGTTGTTGGACCTATGAAAATCCCACCAAAACTAAGTAATTCATCAATGGGAGAATAAACCACCCATGCTATCGAGGCAAGGTTTCGAGTGTGTCTACTAGCATCATCCATGAATCCAAATTACACCAAAATATGTGCATTCAATCACAAAAGAGGGATAAGTAGCTGTAGGTAAAATGCAATCCTCACACGCAAAAGAAGTGAAAATCACCCCATGCTAAAATACACTAAACTATGGTATATATACAAAAAGTACATATGCGGGATGATCCTAAGAATAGTACCTTTTAAGATAGAGGCCATTCTAAGGCTTACCCAAATATAATCCACCATATTCAACTAACTTGTAGGCCCCTTTTTCTAAGACATGTTTAATAATGTAGGGACCATGCCACATGGATTCGAACTTTCGTGCCCCTAGTTTATTATGCACATGATCGTAAGCAAAGACTAGGTCATCCTCATTGAAGGTGTGGGGTTGAAAGGATTTATCATATCTATATTTGACATGATTCTTGTGAGCTTCGTTGGCAAGAGAAGCATCACAGTGGGTCTCATCGATTTTTGTCAATTATAAAAATTGTTCTTCCTTTGCGATAGTTTTAGGAAAAAGTTCGACAACTAGCTTAAGGGATGGAATCTCGCACTTAATAGGTAACACAACTTGTAGTTCATAAACCAATTGAAAAGGTGTAAAACCGTTTTCTATTTTGACTGAAGTCCTATAATCCCATAAAGTTGAAAAGAACATTAGATTCCAACTTGATTTATGCATCCCTACCATGTGTTGAATCATGGTTTTGAAGGCTTTGTTAATTGCATCTACTTGTCCATTGAATTGAGCGTAGTAGGGAGACAATTTTTCATGATGAAAACCCAACTTGGTACTTATTTTGGCCATCATGTGATTCCTAAAATAAGAGCCGTGATCCATGACTATATCCCGTGGGGTTCCAAATTTGGTGATGATGTGGTCAAACAAAAAGAGTGCGACAATATTACTGTCTTCAACATATGTAGGCATAGCCTTATGCCACTTGTTAAAATAGTCAACTACAACAATGATGTAACCATTCCACCACTGACTAAGGTAGGCTTACAACACATCAACTTGATGCCCATATTGCAAAGGGATCGACAACAATGACTGGATGTAGCGGAGTAGGATGTGAGCACTTCTTTGGATGAAAAACTTGGCGAGGAGGACATTTTTAATGAATTCCATAAAATATTTGAATATGGAGGGCTAGAAGTATCCAACACATACTATTTTATGGGCTATAGTCATCCCAGATAGATGATCACCACCACATGCTCTAGAGTGATAATAATTTAAGACATGTTCAACCTCTACATGGGCTAAACATCGTCATAAGATGGAATCGATACCATGAAAATAAAAAGTGTCACTAATGATAAGATAATACTTTGTGTGATGGAGAATTTGATGATGATATTCAAGGGATAAATCAAGCCAAAATCGTTGGGTTTGGAGATATAAAACAATGTCTCCATACCATGGGTTAGACGTACTAATGAGAAACAACGATTCACCGGGAAGAGAATCAAGGGGCTCAAGTTCTACATTGGTATGGGGAAGGTAAAAAATTAGCTCGAAAAGATCAAAGATTTCTTTAATTTAGACTTAGAAAATTCCAAATCAAATGTATCAAACTATATCTACTTACTGATAAGTAAAAAAATCCATGCAGTCAACATAAGGGGCATAATTTGGGAGAATAGGCCAAGTTGTATTCATAAGAAATCTAAAGGAAATAAGTACATCAAATGATTATACCTGATTTTGCATGAGAAACATCTCCTCCAAGCTCCCTTCTAGCACCCTTCCAATACTCACAAGATCATAAGGACCACTCTTCAAAGTGTTCATGGTTTGGGGTGAGGGAGGAGGTCCTTATATAGGCAAGGAAGGCTAAACCACCATGGATAAATGTTTGTATCATAAGAGGATATCAAGGATCATTAGAGGATTAACATAATCATGATAATATGGAGGAGAGAATTCAAAGGGTAGGCTCATCCCACAAAATATCATCTGAATCTAGATCCAAAAATTAAGGTGAGTTATCCAAAATAGGGTTTCCACTCCCCTAAAGCATAGCAAAGGGAGAAAAATATGTAATTTTCTTCCCCCTTAACGCATGCAAGGAGTGACAATGCTGAAGTTTTTTCTCCTTTATCAATTGTGAGGGGGAGATAATACCAATATAAGGGTTGAATCAAGGTGGTTAAGTGGCTTCTTTGACCTCTTAATCAGATAAGATCCTCCCAATGATCCTAGGGAATGAGACACACATAGGATAGTAGGTCTAAGCACGCATAGGGAACAAAAAACCCATGCTTCTAATAGTGATGAAGCAAGAAAATTCCATGTGAAAATTTGCAACATAACAACTTTACAAATGGATAAGAAGAGATAAGTCATTCCTACCCTCCAACAATTGAACTAACAGTTGTGTGTGCTCATACATCTTTTCTCTTATCTCATACATTTTGGATCTCCTAGTAGAAATGTTTTGGGTAGTATTAATATCATACTTTAGATTACTAGAGATCTTAGTTGACTCAACGAAGATAGTCAGATTTGTCAATTTAGGACAAACATAGTTTATTTGGATTTTAACATTTCAAAAATGATGCATATGGAAGTGTTCCTATTTGTCTTTTCTATATCACCCATTAGATAATTGAGTGTAGTGGGAAGTACTATACCATATATTTTAGGTATTTGGGCATTAACATAATGGGATAGTGTGACATGTCAATGATTTTCCTTCAGCTCTTTACATTTTGAACAACCACATACTATTGGCGTGTTATAAAAAAGATCTAGTTCAAATGAAGTAGCATTGGCCCATGATGGATTCTATAAGATTTCATGTTACAATTGGTGGGGTAAAGTGGCACTCCATTTCCATTTACCATATGTATGCACTAGGTTGATATTTATAAGATTTTGTAGTGTTTTTGAACTAGTGGAATATCCTGTGCATCTAAATTTTATCTTGAACTAGGATCTTGCAAAATTCAATGCACGGTATTTCAAATGCATGTGAAAAGGTAGCATACATTTATTCATATAGTCATAATATAAATAAAATGTAAATCTACTACAAATGACAAGGAGAACTTATGAACTTGGAATGCTATGAAATAAGATAGAATCCAAATTATTGGCCTTTGATATTATCACATTTTTTCTCTACATTTGAGCCAAAACCACAATCAATACATGTCTACAATATTAAAAGAAATTTTAGGAACTATGTAACATTTTTAATTCAAACAAACTTTTGAAAGTCTTTTTTAAGTAGATGGTGCAAGTTTAAGTATCATTTGTATAATTTCAAATAATACATTTTTCACTCGTGTGGTAGTTTAAGTATCATTTGTATAATTTCAAATGGTACCTTTCATACTCATGTGGTATGCGTATTTCAAATGGTAATACACATATGTAACTTGATTAAATAATTATATCCTATAAGTTTATTTTATGCATGTACTAAAATAATTATCTTGGACTAGATATTAAGAGAGACAATACTATAACAAAGGGGACAACATCCCATTTCATGAGAACACCTATAATTATTGTGTATCCTATGGAATACTGTAATTTCTGTCTACAATCGTAAAAGAAACTTTGGAATACATGTATTACTCTAACTTCAAATAGAGTTTTGATGTCCCTTTTCAAATTTGGTGTGCTTAATTCACATTTACCATACTAGTGCATATGGATATCATAAACATATCAAGGCACTATATTATGAAATGTACTAACATTAAACCTACAATAATAGAGGTTTACACTTCAGTTTTGGCTATAAAAATGTTTTGGTGTTGTGTTTAAGTCAACATAACACACCAATGCACTTACATTTCAAGGACACATCATTAACCAAATTTAAAAAAAGAGAAAAAAAACAATGTGAACATTTATCATCAATGTATCAAATATCAAGTGAAAAAATGAAGGGGAATTTCATTTGTAAAAGTGAGTTTGTAAGAAAACCCTAATCCCTATTCCATTTTTTTTCCAAAAGTTACATGGAGATGTAGTATTTGCAATCATCCAATTGATTCCAGAATCCAAACTCATCATAAACACTAGTGCCTCTTGTTCAATACACGGGTTCTAATAAAACAAGGGGTTTCATAGGTGAGGCAACAATACATTGATGAACCATTCCTTGTGTTGTGCATCTTTGATAGTAGAGGCTCAACATAATCATAAGTTCATATAATTTTTTTATCATATCCCAAACTTATTCCAAAACTAATTGTAGAAACCACCTTTTGTTTAGTTTTATCCACTCCTCATCTGTCATGCTGCTCATTTTTTTGTCAACCCCTTTCAAGGATAGGGTTTGGTAATTCTGAACCAGAAAATACTCCACCTTCATCTTCTATAGGGAGAAATTATCGCCATCAAACTTTTCAATATTGAACTTGGTTAAACTTCATGTCATTGTTGCAACTACCACTTGCATAAAACTGTATGCATGTGAGTTTTTCAAGCTCTAGTACAAGTTGTTAGAAAAATATAAAAAATAGAATAAAACAACAATAACAATAGAACACAAGATTTACATGGAAAACTTGCTATGCATTGGTAAAACCATGGGTCAATGAAAACTTTGATCTTTTCTTATTACTTGGAAAAAATATTACAATATTTTCTTCTCTTGTAATAAAATGCTAGGTGTCACTCCTCTTTTATACAATCTATATGAGGTTTCAAGAAGGGATCGAAATACACTAAAATGGTATAAAAAATTTCACATTGGAAGCTCTTCCCCTATACCCCTAGAAGGTGGGGGATTGACCCCCACACCCCCTAGCGGGGGGGATTATCCATCCCCCCCAGCACACATGACATATACAAATCACATGAGTGGATACTCATGTACCATTATACATGAAAATGTTAGAGATATGATATTGACTTCACCTCCTAACATTGTCTAATTGATTTTATTTATTTTAGTGATAATTTTTACTTAAATTTTAATTTTTCTGGAGATCCTTAGTGATATCCTATCATAGATTATCCGAACTATGTACCCAACTTGATAGAGAATTGTACTTGCATTTCATTTGCCACCATAATGATCTTCCATGTAGAGTGGTCTAAGACTAAAATCACATAACATTATTAGTTCCTCACACACTCGAAATGGATTTGGAGGAACCAATGATGGTTTGCATCCTCTTCTTCATGTTCATGAAAAAAAAACATAGAGAAGAGTTTGCAGGATGATTCACCATACTTGTAGGTTGTGTTCTTAGAAAAACAAATCCCAATACAGTAGGATGTGCTACCAAGTTTTGAATTTCGACACTAACACTAAGGATTCTAGAAGCAATTGATACAAAAAATATAACCCACATTGGATACAACATCAACATTGCTTACATAAATTACTATAGGTACACTTTAGATACTAATAATGGTATAAACACTCATGTTATATGCAACGACGATAAAGGGAAATTTCTCAACAAAAAAAGTGTAAGGTATGAAATCAAGAATGGATATACATCATTTCTACTTTGACATGCCTTTCCATTGACATTATGTTGGGTTGCAAATCCATCACATCCTCACTACACATCTAAACTCTTCATGTTTGTTCCGCACTATTGGGCATAGTTTCATCCACCTTATCTTCAGGGGCTATGAGCTTGTCATGCATATGTAGGTATATTGTTTAACCATTTGTGTCTCTTTTTTCACAATGCTTCTCCAACTTGGATCTATTGATACTCCCTCAAGTTGTTAAAGAAAAATATTCTCTACACATTGTTTCACCACATTTTATTCACACTTTTCATAATCCTACTCTGCTCTCAAGCTATTTTTGCGGCTATCCAAATATCCATTCAACCTTCTCATCCTTCTCATCAATTATTTTTCTAAATACACCTTAGATTTGTTCTATATCATGAGGGATTATTTCTTGGTGTGACTCATTCCCATTTGATCTTGTCACTATTTTTCTTTAAGTGTTGCATGTTTTTTTATAGTGCTGTCAACAATCAGTAGGCACATTCTCTACACTTTCATCAATCAATATGTACTGTTCTTGATACAATGCAGGGATGATTTTAAGGAACCATACTTATTAAAAAGTGTATAAATGTTGGTGAATCTTACCAATTCTTAAAATGCGAACTATAAAATATTTGACGATATTTTTCAAAAAATATTTTAATTTCCAAGGATTTTATATCGTTTATATAATAATTTGGTGTTTTTGGGTGAAAAAATTTTACCCCATCAAAATTGGGCGAAACAGGGCTTCAAAAAATTCAAAATGGCGAATCTTCTTTTGGAAAAAAACATCGAAAAATAGCCCATTGGGCTAAAATTCGCCCCTAAAACTATCCTTGATACAATGACTCTACCCTTCATATCCTCCTTTAGTTCCACACCCCAATGTAGGCTTACGCTTCCATATTGGTGGGGATAGTTAGCCTGCCTCATTCTGTCAACACCTTGACCCCATGGTATGTTTTTAGGGGAAAAATTTAGCCAATTGGCTATTTTTTGTCCTTTTATTCAAAAAATAAATTTTCTAATTGACCATTTTTACTCTAACAAACACCTATATTTATATAAATATGTTTTTTTCAATAAAATTCGCCAAAATTTACAAGTTTTAGTTGTAAATTGTACATTTCTTATTTAATATTTACTTACCTATCTATATGTAAGATTTTTTCAATCCAAAATAATTACTTGAAATACTACACTTAAGTGTACTATTTAAACCCTTAAAAAATACACTTCTTGACCCATATTGGTATCTCATAAATCATATTTCCATGGATCTTGTTCTGGAAGTCATCAGTGCTTTGGTCAAATATTTATGGTAATTTATTTTGAACTCTAAACCTTAGCCCACATTGTGCATTTGAACCAAAAATCAACTAGAGACATGACTATATCTTCAAATATTTCCAATGTTTAGAAATTTTCATTGTTCCATGCAACTTTTGTCTATGACTTTCAGTGGTGAAGTTGTTCCAACAATCTTTTCAATCATTATATAAGATAATAGGAAACTCCACCTTAAATATCTAACATATTGCTTCAAAGAGATACACTTTCTTGAATCTTTCCAGTTCCAACCCTAAATACATTCATCCTCATTAAGCCAAAAGCATGGATCTACTCATCAAACTAATTTTGCAACTAAGATTTCACAAGATTCTACCAATTCATTTAAGTCTTCACCAATTAATGCCCCAATGTTGGCATGTAACGTTGGATCTTGTTAAGACCAAGGGTACGCAAAGGTACATTATAATCTAGTTATGGAACCACATGCATCCAACGCACCTTTGACTAGAATAAATATAGTATGTAAATAACCAAAACACAATTACCTTATCTACATACCTAATTCGATTGAAATATTCATATTGTAGTAGATTTATGAATTACATACACTTATTTATAACTCCATTAGTAAAAGAGGAAATCTCAACTAAGACAACTAAGGCATGCTTGATATTTTCATTAAAAATATTATAAATCATAGGAAAGTAGGGTGTTCAAATAAACCATTACTAAAAATTAATTCTAAATATAAAAGAGAAAGAAAATCAACATAGCTTATCCCAAAAACAAATAACATCATCCATTTAAGGAAAGAACACAAACACTATAAGAAAACCTATAAATGTCTCCGTTGTATTTATGAGTATAAATATATTTACATCATGAATAAAAAATAGTGTAGGCACAAAGCACTCAAAGCTCAAACTTGGTATAACAAAGTAACATAATGACTCGTAATCATAACACCAACCTCTATCCTCTAGCGTACAACCATATATATAAGCATAACACAATATTTTAGAGTGCAACCATATATATATATATAAGCATCTCAAGGCAATAACACAATATTTAAGAATATTTGGACTAATATTTTTCTTTCACCAAGTCAAATGTTTATATGCTTTTAGTCTTCAATCAAAAAGTTCACGAAGTGGATTCCTCAACAAATGAAGCTATGCACACCTAACATTCCAAACTTTCTTGGAATATCTACGTACTCAATCTTTCATGGATTTATTCCCAACTTGGCCAACTATCTCATTGGGTTTATTAAATGAATTGTTCTAGATTTGTAATGGCTTCAAAAAGTTACAAAATTAGCCACAAGTAGAAACTTGGCTTAAAAAAGTCCCAAGATTAACCACAAGTAGAAACTTGGCACATTTGATAGTCATAATTTCATGGATAGTCATAATTTCATGGATGCATACGTTGTTGATCCTAAATTTTAGTAAGTCATGGAATCATTAGGAGATGTTGATGTAAATTAGGTATCGCGCTACAAAGAAGGATTGCATGTTAATGATATTATATTATATTACTATGCATAAATTTGTATTCCAAGATGAGGAAAATGATTGTTTCTTTTCATGGAAGCACAACATCCAAGGGTTCAAGGGTGTTTTGGCTAACCTACAAATGTATTTTAACTAGCCACATATATGCAAGTAGATTTCAGTAGATTTGTGAGGGGATGCGATTTGGGTAGAATTTCTAAACTTACAAGCATAAAATTGGGGTTGTATACTCCATTCCTTGGACTTTTTATGTCTTAAAAGATTATTTTAATGAATTTTGTTGAAGGATTTTTAAAGAGAAAGAGGCGTCACCATTATATATTTTTTTATTGTCGATTTAAAATTGTATATAGTTGGTATGCACTTTTATCCAAGCACAATTTTGTAACCAGTTTTTCGGCACTAGAGAGTAGGGTTGGTTACACAACCCCTTTGAATTACCGTCTCTATTAGAAAAAACTTCTACACATTGGTTTGATCTTTATGTTAGGATATTTAGATACTTAGGAGTTAGTTAAGATCAACTTGGTATAATGTGTCTTTAGGTAAAGAGTGTTTCTTTAGTATGCATTTGTACTTATGCAATCCGACAATCGCGATATTTTCGAGACAAAAAGATTCGATGGTCCATCTTCACCTTGATCTTAACAATTATTGATCCATGGATTAACACCCAATCAGTCCATTATCTCTATTTAAAGAGCATGGATGGTCATTTTCTTGATGATTGATTGTGAGAAACTCATGTGTAACATTCTTTTTTGTTTGCATAATATATTGCCTCAAGTAACTATTTGGTTGAGGTCGTGGATTGTTTCCCTCTTCGAGGGTTTTTACCATGTAAAAACCCAGTGTGTTGATCTATGATTTGTTTGTGTGAGCGATTGCTTAAGGTGTTTGATCTTTTGGAAATATCTCGTGTTAGTCAAATACTTCAAGAGGTTCAAGAGTGAGTGGGTCAAACATACTACTAAACAAGTACATTTAGATGAACCAGTTCGCCTATTTGAAGATGTGGCAAGTGAAAATAAGGATGCAAATCCTAAATCTTTGCACAATCTAAATAAGCATCCCATGGATGAAGGTTAGTGATCAATAGGAACCATTTAAGAATAATAGGTAGGGGTTGACCTTTGTAATGACTGATTAATTTTAGTTTTGTAAAAGAAATGGTTTTTTTAACAATAGTTTTGACCATAAAGGACCATAGATATGTATAAGGAAAAAAACACACTTTAACACATTTTAGAAAATTATCATATAATACTAAATCTCATAATTTCAAATTACTTTTTAGATACCATTTAAATCATCATGTTCTCATACCACTTAATACTATGCGAAACAAATTATTTGATAGTATTTTTCCATAATAATATTAACTCAATATTATTTTTTTATATCTCATGTTATTATACTATTTAAAATGAATTCATATTTTTTTAAGGCATACAATACCAAAATTCATGTTATTTTCACATACCATACCTTCCATGCTATCTCAAACCATTTTCCAAAATATTGTAATCGCTTGTCACATCTCATAATGTTTAAGTAATATAGTTTCATGCCCATCTAATTCACACCTTCCAACACTCATATTGCCTAAGTCATCATACCATCCACATAATTTTACCTATTAGTGTGTTTAACCTCACTAGGATGATACTTGATATTTAGGATGATACTGATATTTAGAATGGTATCCTTGAGCTAGGTAGAAATGAAATTGTTAAATGACATGGAAAGGGTGTAGAGAAGAGTGGAGTATATCAACAATGCCATTAGAGCAAGATTCCTTCTAATAATTGCACCAAATGTAGTTAGAATGCATAGAAGAAGAAGAATATTTTATACATGCATAAGATCATTTAGAGATTTGTTCTTTCGATGATTTATTAATGTAGTTTTATAACTCGAGATGTTTTTGTATTAATGTAGTTTTATATAAATACATCTAAAAAATGATTTTTGGTGTTTATTTTTTAAAAGATTTTTTAATAAATTTTTTAACGACTTTTTAATTTGTTATTATGTAACTGAAAATACAAATTGGATAGTCTAATATTTACAAAATTATATATTAACCATAATCTTGTAAGATTAGGTATCCAAAATCCCCCATCTTAATCTAAAGGGGAATTTGTGAGTCCAAGCATCTTTTTAAATTTCTCAAGTTTTTCTCTTCCAAGAGCTTTGGTGAAGATGTTTGTAATTTTCTCACTTGTGGAACAATGTCTCAAATAAATAGTATTGGCCTCTACATGATATAAAATCATTTGGTACTTTGTGTTGACGTGCTTGGTTCAATCATGGAATCTGGGATTCTTGACCAACTTGATTATAGAAGTATTGTCAACTAGTAAATGAGTAGAATTCACATGTTTCTCCTACATATATTCAATTATTTTCCCGAGTCATACAATCTCCTTTACTGCTTTTGTTGCAACGACATATTCTGCCTCTATTGTGGAATTTGTTGGAACATACTATTTGTATGATCTCCAGGAGGCAACTATTGATCCAAGATTCATGAGGTATCTTGAAATAGACACTCCATTCTCTTTATCGCCATCAAATTTTGAATCAGAATTTCCAATTAGTTTGAAGTCGTCCACATTAGAATATTTGATTCCCCTTCAAGTATCTTAGAACTCTCTTAGCATCAGACCAAGGTCCTCCACAAGGTTTTTTGCATGAACCTAGAAAAGGATCTCAATAACAAATTAAATATATGGTCTGGTGGTTGCATCGATATGCGCTTTCTATAGCCCAAGAGGGTGATATGTGTCATGTTTGTAATGGTGATGTGGCACATGTTAGCTCAAAACACTAAATATATAAAAAAATTATAAAACCAAACACTTGATCCAAGTTTAATTGGCTACATTGTGAAATACATTTATATAAACATATATCAAAATTCAATTTCAAATTCCATGGACTCATCATGAAGCTATTTATCGATTGATAGGGGCACCTTAGATATTAAATATATATTTGTTCATAAATAGTTACAAGGCAACTAGAAATCTGTGTATTAGTTAGTCTTTCCTTGATAGAGAGACATATATTAAGAACCAAATCGTTGCACATGGATTAAGAAACAATGTGTGTGTGTGTGTGTGTGCAAATGCGCACATGTAAACCCTTATATAACTATGGCATGCATATCAAGAATAATTATTTTAGAGTCCTAAGCTTGAAGAAAGGTTTGTCTATTGTAGGATTTATGTGTTATCATTTACACCACAATTCCAAATTGGAATAGTTGGTGGGAAATATATTGGGTTATGTATTGTTCAGTTAAAAATAGAACAATGACTTAGATAATAATTTTTTAATAATTACAAATTAATCAATAATTGTGTAAATTGCAACTATTTTACTTGATAATTAATTAATTAGTGCAACATTTTCCTATTTGTAGGATTTAGGTGTGCATTTACAACTACAATGGAAAATATATTGGATTATGTATTGTTAAGTTAATAATAGAACAATGAGTCACATATTGTCTTTTTGTTAAATAACTATTTTAATTCATAATTAATTAATGAATGCAACTTTTGTTTATTTGTAGAATTTATTTGTTCTCATTTACAACACAATTCTAAATTGGAATAGTTGGTGGCCCAGTACTATATTTGGGGTCCAAATTTGATATTTGGACCAATGTTAAACTTTAAATTTAAGTTTTCAATGTTGAATGGGTGTTAAGTGGGTGTATTTAAAAAAAAAAAGCATTACGATGTCACTTAAGCAACATGAAGGATTGTACGTCGCTTAAGCGATGCCCTGGAGTGACGCTTAAGTGATGACCTGGAGAATTGATTAAGCGACATTACAAGGCATCACTTAAGTGAGGTATGGTCCTTCATGTTGATTGAGACGATACATTAAGAGATGTTAATGTCATTTAAGTGATGTGCCACCTATATTTAAGTTTTTTTAGCCAACGCCGTGAGATTAAAAAATGATTCATATGGAACAAAAGATTATTTTTTGAAGAAATTTGGAGGGAGGAGGAGAAATTTGATTAGAGGTATATTTTCCCGTGGATTAATGAGATTATCCCTTGAATTAAATTTTTTCCTTGGATTAATGATTTCTTTGTCTTTATTCTTACTTTACCAACAAGTGGTTTAATAATGTATTTTATTGAGATAGAGAACAATGTCAGACAACCCGGTCCACTAGTTTTCTAGTATATCCAAATGAAATGTTGATATGCAGTCAGTTATTGATTCTATGCTCAGTGACAAAAGAAACTACAGTAAAACATATGATCACAATCAATCCAACCTTTATCAAGAAATAACCGATAATGGAAAATGCTATTTCCCTTGTTGTTCATAATTTTATCCTATGACTAGGGTGGGATCACCAACATATTATGGTAAGTGGAAACAAACATAAGAACTTTGTTTACAGGATAGATGACTCATAAACACACATTTAACACAATACTAGACTATATCAAGAAAAAAAAATATGAAGGAAAGATAAGGGGGAGAATGATACGTACCATTTTATGATGTTTGATCCTAGGTTATCCCTTAACACTCCTCCAATATGTTCTGATTCCCAAATCCAACCTTCAACATAGACAAAGAAACCTTCCTCAATATTTTGACTATAAAGAAAAGTTCAAATTCTATACAGCATACATTTAACATCGATTACTTAAGCAATGTTTAATATAATCGAGAAACAATTCCTTAAAGGCAACAATCCAACATTGAACAAATTTATTTTGGGGAATGGGAAGATGTCATATTTACATTAAAGTAATGAAAGAGTACAATCCATTTTCGCAATCACGTAAGGAACCTTTCAAAATCCAAAGACTGGTTCACTCTGCTTTTGCATGCCAACTACCCCACTACAATCTTTTGAATGTAGTAAAAAATGAGATTATTTGAGGGCAGTGATCTCAACAATCAAGGAGACGATGATTGGAAAAAAGGATTACTAATATGAACGGGGATGGATGGGTATAGTGAAGCATGATTCCTCCAACTTAATTTGATTGTGATGGTTGTTCCCTTCTTTGGTCCATCTCATATCCTTTAAAGATGATGGAGATAGCTGCAAATGGTTTCCAAGTAGTCCATAGAGTTATAACTACGCCAAAACTATTTAAAAACTTCCATAACTCCTCAAATTTCAATTTTTTATTATTCTTTTGTGAAGTTTTGAAGCATTCACACCTTGTTGGAAGGAAGCAAGTGTTGCTTACTTATTGTTAGTGTGAAAGGTGTGAATGGGATATTTTATGGTTTCAATTGTATAGGATGAGGGGAAATGATATGGGATCTGGATTTTAGTAATGAAATACATTATTTGGGGTCAAATCAAGGGTACTTTGGATCATATTTGTTGATGAACATGAACAGTTTTCTCTATAACATATTCCCCCTAATGTGTGAGGTTAGAAGGGAAGCTGATGTCTAAAATACATTATAATAATCGGTAGAGTGAGAAGTGGTGTTATTAAGGTTTATATTCCTCATCATTAGTTCCAATAGTAACTTGAAACACAAACAAAGGTGTTAGACATACAATTTCACTTATGTGGGCATTCCTATTCTCAAAGTGAAATAGAACATGGTTTCCAAATAAAGTACATTGTAGATCCATGACATAAAGTAGATGTAATATCATGGCCACAAAAGTGGATCCATGTGATATATATGATACTCAATCATGACAATGACACTAATACATAATGGACCCATGTCAACCATGAGATCATAGCCATGAAATAGATACACAATGGATCTATGTCTCAACACATATCAAGTGAACAACTTAGATTGGAATAATTATAATAATTTCCCCATTAATACAAATGTATGATGTGTGGTACAGTATTGCATAAATAAGGTAGTAGTGAGTCATGATATTGCTATTATTGGCTCAAGTTCTTCCATCCAAACTGTCGAGAGGTACAAATCGTAGTCATGCGAATAGATTATCTAAATTCGAAGATGGAGGACATTGTTTGATTACTAGTCCTTTATGTATACCATTAACAAATGCAAGGAGACCCACCGGTGATGCTGATGGACCACAAGGCACCTAGTACATTCTATGAAGTGTGAATAGATGAATTGGATTCGAACACTAGAATCCATCAAGTACGAGACATTGATGTATTCCCACTACTTGATGGCAAGGGAACCTTCCACTGATGAGTGCGATCCCCAAGGTACTATATAGAATCTAGATCCCACTCCCATATAAATATGGGTTGAATTTGATGGGAAGAGATCCATTGGAAGGGAGACATTGGGGCATCCTCCATCATCCAACATGAGGAAGTACCAAGAACTCATTTGACTTGGAAAAAGGACTTGGACAAAGTTTTACATAATGGACCACCAAGTATGTCTCTTGCATGCGGCAAATGTAAACAGGGCATGGAAGAGACCCTCTAAGAAACAACCAATAATGGAAAGTAGTGATAGTGGAGAGGACTTCCATCAATGATGAAAATGAAATCCAAGTTAAGAATGAATAACAAAATGTGAATAGATGTCTTGACATTGAATATTAAAGGAAACTGCTCAATCAAAGACCAATGATGAAGTGTTGTGTGATGAGCACAAGGTAACCTACAAATGTTGCAAGTAGGCCCAAATTTATATGACTCTAGGTTGATGAGACACAACCCGTTGGTGAGAATTCAGTGGGACCTACAAATCTAGCATGAGTCCAAACATTAGTTTTAGATGATACATGCCAAGAACAATTGAAATTAGGGAATGGCCAACATATGAGGTCAAGGAAATTGCAGAGTAAATGAAACATGATAGGAAAATTATTTAACAATGACTTGCATGACACATCAGTGACTTGGGTAGCTTTTGACACAAATGGACCAACAATATAAATATGAAATGTATAAGGATACATTGATAGATTATCCATATGATTGGAAGAGTAACCAATCAAAGGAGTAACAAGTTTGAGATCATGGTTTCCAAAATGTAACAAAAAATAATATGTCCTTGTTGTAGCTACAACAAATCCCATGTTTTATCCCAAACATGAGAGCCCCAATTTTTATATTCAAAAGAAATGTTTAAATTCCTTAGTCATTTTGGGGTTCCCATGCTGTTTATCATGGTTTCTATGTCTTTGTCATGATTTGATTTAGTGAACATTCTGAAAATTTATGCATTTTGGTGTGTTTTTGTGAGTTGTGGAAATAACTATTTTTTCCCAAAAAGTGTGTCTTTCCCACAACCTGCAACCCATAATGCGGATTGCGGGAGCTTGGTTTTGCATTTGAAACTTTTCCATCTTGAAACACGCAACCGGCAATATGGATTGCGGGTGCATAATTTTTTTTCAATAATCGTATTTTTTCATCTCTGCAACCTGCAACACGCAAATGCGGATTGTGGATTGTGGAAGGGTTATTCAAATAAGCGCACTTTATGCACCCACAACCCGCAACCTGCATTGCGGGATGCAAATTATTTTCATTTTTACTTATTTTTTTTATTCATTTGAGTTGGTTTTTATCATTTTAGTTGGTTACATAATCTCAGTGGTTAACTTAACATGTTATCTTTCACATTCCCCACCTAGATTTGGTCTTCACTGCATAAGCCGATGGTGGCTGTTTATTGCCTTCATTTTGGGATTTTTGATCTTATGGATTCTTCTCTCATGATGTTGGGTATTGCATCATTTTTTCGATTCTTCAAATCTTTACACTTTGGCTTGATTTTCATTTTATTGGTTTTAGGAGATTTCAAAATATCTTGTCATTTGTTTCTAACTATTGTGTGTAATGATTGCTTATCATCATTTGAACTTGTTTGAGTCATTTACATGCTTCAATTTTGGCCAATTAAATTCATATGATATTTTGATAGTCTTGGCAACAAAATTGAACTTCATTGAATCAATAAGTTTAAAGAGAATATTCACAGGTTAGAATAATTTAATTGAACATTTATTTTTAATCGTTTTTTAAAAGGTGTATATCAAATGATGGAACTGTGCACTTAATTCTCAACTTTGAAAGGACTATCGAATTTTACTAGCCTTAAATATTTGTTCAAATTTGTCCTTTTGGGAAAATATATAATTTTAGGACAAGTTTTTAAGGCCTATGTTATATTCAATTGAATCCTAAAAATGATACTTTCAAACCATGAAAAGAGTCAATAACTTTTTCATTAAGCAAGGTATTATATTTTACAAAGAATAATTAGCTTTGCTTGCTCATAGGTTCTTAATATTGTTTAAATTATATTCAATATACTTTTAAAAGACAATATTAATAATTTATTTATATGATTGACCTTTGATATCATACTATTTACAATGTTAATGCATAGTATTTCGCTAAACCCTAATTTGTTGTTTCCATGAAGGATGAAGTTTAAAAACGGATCGCACACCTATAGAAGACATGTATTTGCGTGGAGTATTGTGAGAAAACCATGAGGAATTAGCTCAAACGATTGAAAACCCACTTCCGAAATGGGCTCATTTACCCCTACCCGTTGAGATTTTTTAAAATATTTCAACATTTTGGGAGAAAACCGTGACCGAACAAAGATGAAATTTCAAGAAATTGATTCCGATCGTTTTCGCATAGTTGAACGAACCAAACATCTGGGGATTTGATGCTATCCTTCCCATTGCTATTCACTGCTATAAATTTGACGTCAACATTTTGAAGGGAGGAGGTTTTTTGGAGAAGAGAGATTTTGAAAATGAAGGAGAAGGAGAAAACCACACAGGGAGGATCGAATATGCTCTGTAGTTTCTGGAGAACTGTAATTTTTTGTAATATCATTGATATACAGGAAGTTTCTTTTATCATCTTTGAGTATTCGTTTAATTTATTTAATGAAGACTGGTTACTCTTTGTTGTTTGACACTTTAATTATATGTTGCAATCATTATCCAACACGCTAGCTTTGAGTATATTTCTCAATTACTTTGTTAATGTGTTATGCATGTACTAAATAAATTTCTTTAATTAATCCATATAGTTTTTTTTGCAGCAATTAATAAAATCGCCCTGATCTGAATTCAAATACTAAATTTTTAATTAGTATTCCAAATAGTATAATGATTATGCACTTAAATATGAATGTTACATTGCAATTTTAATTGTTTATGTTGTATTCAGAATTGGCAAGCATTGATTTTTTTTATATTTCTATAAAATAGATTTATATTTGTCAGAGATCTTAAATTAATTATTCTACATAAACTGTTATTTATTACAGTTCCATTACCATCACAAAGACCTGTTACTGTTATCACCAATCTTAAGATCTTCTTCCATAGAAGGAGACCATATCACTTTAGATCTGAAAAACCCACCAACTCAAAGAGTGCCAGCAGAGGACGAATATCTATGGGTGTTAACCACACCAAACAACTCGAGGATAGGGTAATAATTGCATAGGATTATCTGAAGCCTTTGGCTGGGTTTTCATCCCTTGTTGTTTGCCTTGAACACCATTTTAGCACCTACATAACCGAGGCATCAACAATTCCCCTTCTCTCTCTTTTTTAATATTTGATTTTGTTGTGTTGAGGAACCCCTTCCCAATGAACAATAGGACTGAAAAGAAATAATATCAAAAGGGTTAAATATTGTTGCAATGTAAGATTATGCATGCTCACCATACCTTTGGATATTCTAGAGACAACTAGTCGAAAGACATCAATTGAATAACATAGTTGTTGAAGGGAGGCCCGACTGAGCGATTGACTAAATGATCAACACAGTCATGGTAGGATTGAATAGAACAACCAACTAAACTATGGGACATTGTGGATTTTGTGGAAATGGTTAGAAGAGATTCCCCTATTTATGGACCAGATCATCCTCACTTTGAGGGAGTTTGTTAGATCTTGAGACTATAAAAGAACTACCCTATGGGTTCTTTTGATATGCTTGATATGTTAAAATCACATGTTAATAATACATTGTGATGTTCTAACCACAATGTGTCGCGCTTAAGTGCCACATCGGTGTCTTTAGACACCACCTCTTTTCTTGGAAATTAAATCCCTTTTGCTATTTTCTTTTTTGTTATATGGTTCATATGAAGAGGTTCCCCAACATGGTATTAAAGTTGTTGGTATTGACTTAGCTTGTTGTATATGAATTTTTTTTATTTTGATCCAAGGATGATTAACTCTATGATGAATATTGGGTGATTAATACCTCTTATTTGAACTTAGATAAAATATGTTTGATGAGAAGGATAACTTCTAAGACAGAACCTATTGTTCTGAATGAACATAAGTATGCAATCTGAGAACCAAGAATGGAGACTTTGTTGAAGAGAAAGGTATTGTGACAATACAAGATGTTAGTTTCTCTATATCTTATTAGCTTATTATGATCTTTATTTGAAATAATAACAAGGACAACAAGATGCATAAGATAGAACAGATACACAAGACACAAACATTTTCATCGGGGAAACCATAAAGGAGAAAACCATGCAAACTTCCTTAGAATAGTATAGTCATAAAGACTGTATCATAAGATGAATAAACCCAGTAATAAGAAGTCTTCAATAGCTATCTATCTCTCCTCCTTGTCTCTATCTCTCTCTGATGCGAACTTGAGTGAGTGTGAGGCGTGTATAAATGAGGGAGTGTGCACCCCTATTTATACCTTTCAAGTGACTGACCTATTACATGATTGGGGTCAACCTCTTACTGTAACAGGGTCAACTTCTCCTAGAGAGACTAAAAAACATTACATGATGTTACACTTGGGACTAGTTCCCCGACTTACAACAGAGGTTGTACCTCAAGGTCCATACATAATAATGACATCCTAAGAGGAGGAAAACACATCTCTGATGTGGGCGCAACAACATACAATAATAATATACATAAGAATATCTTCTGAAGTTACAAATACATAAACACCCCCTCTTAACTAGGAAGGTATTCTCTCTTTGTCACAGTCATCAACACATTTGGTCCAGTCATCATCACGGAATCATCATCATATTCTTATCGATCATCAAATGGTACTATCTATCATCGAAAGTTTCTATAGAACCAACCCTTTTTCATGTTAGGTGTGGGCCTAGTACTCATCTAGGTCTTCATCACATATACGAGCAAGCCATTGCATAGGTACATCCTAGGACCTTCTTTATATTGCCATGGAAATAACTTGCGTCTCCTACTGTCATCTCATCGTATCCATATAATCTCTTTTGTCCTACACAAAACAAAACAAAACACACAGAGCACAACTCAGATGCAGACCACCTACGTTCTATCACCATTGGATTATTTTAGGATTTTTCACATCATCAAGACAACCTACGTTCTATCTCCATAGGCGTATTCCAGGATTTTTCATGTCATCAAAAAAACCTGCAACTTACACTATGCGAGAATATACTAGGAACATACCAAGTGCATTATGTCTCTCCATGGTCAACTTTCATTATACATGTTAGCACTTGTGCTAAATTTGAAGATTTTTACAAATGCCTCCACACGTATTCCCTTGTAAAAGAGTAAGGTGGTGAAAAGTGAGGGGGGTAGGTCAAAAACATTTCATGTTTTATGACCTAGAGGTATGAAGAGAAGGGTTTTAAGTTGCTTGGAAAGCTTATTCCTAAGTCTGAATGGAAAAATGAATTCTTCCATGGTGTGGCATAAATAAACTTAGAAAATCCTTAAGTTGCAACCTTGTACTCAAGTCCAGATAGGAAAATCCGTTCATGGTAATGTGGTGGCTGAAATGAAAGGCACATATCCACAACAAGCAGGATCAACGGTCACAAACAATTCCGCAAAGGGACAATGCTCGGTATAAAATATTTTTGGTAATTGCAGAATGGTGTTAAACAATAGGAAAGATCAGCTGTTGGATCCAAATATGGAGGCAAATTGACGGTTGTCTTGAGTTCCACCGATAGAACTTGCATGGAGAAATGAAATTTCAAATGCCGTGGAATTGAGTAGGGGTCACTGCAAGTTTCAATGTCCTAGATGACCTTGGTCTCATATATACGAGGAATATCACTTTCGCTAATACAACTTGTGCTCCGTTATCAAAGTTTTGGAAACAACAAAATTTGGTAGGGGCCGCAGGTTTCAACGGTACAGATCTACCCCCCTCATGATCAATGAAGGGGTCGAATCCGGTCTCGCAACATGCATGTGTATAACCTTCCCCTTGGGTTAGCAAAATTGGTAGGGACCGCAGGTCTCTACAATCATGATCAAATCTCGATTCCAGATGGACGGGGAGGATGGATTCTGTCGATGCAAGGTGCATGAAAGATAAGGGTGGTCAGGTTCAGTGAAATGAGGTAGGAGTTGCACAATCCAACAACTACGATGAAGATAAGGTTAATATCAATGGTGGAGGCGTATCCCGCTGAGGAAAGATGTAGGGAAAATAAGTGTTGATGTATTTGTAACTTCAGAATGTATTCACTTGGTATATTTCTTATTATATTTCATTATACCTCAATGGAGATGTTTGTTCCTCCGATTGGGAGAGTCATTAATATAATAAAGTAATGTAAAGTCATTGAGGTTAACCCTCTGTTGTAAGTTAGGGAAATCGTTACTAGAGTTTAGGGCTATTAGGGTTATTAGTGATCCGGATTTATGCAGGAACACACCAAAATACACAAATAACCACAGAAACAAATATGCAGTGGAAATAAGACTTCATTTCATTAATCAATAACTGAAACTTGTTTACATACATAATGAAAATAAACTAGCTAGAGTGCTGGTAGCTTATCTCTGAGAAGAGATGTGGTGGCTACATGCCTCTGAACTCTGTGTTACAATGAGGCTTGAAGGCCTATATATTATTGAGAAACAATGGAAACCCTACACATCCAAAAACCTAACCCTAGGAGGTGAAATGCCAGAATGTGGGCCCCGTTGGGTAACTTGGTACATCAATTTCCCGGGGTTGTAACTTTAGCATACACCTCCTTTTGACGCACATGATACATATTTAGAAATATATGTTTAAGGATTACATCCTTAAACAACAAATATGAAGCCCGAAATGAACTCATATTTTCCCAGCCATTCGATGCCAAAAAAATTTCGTTTAGGGCCTCAAAACGGCTCTGGAAGTTTAGGACCCGAAAACTACCAAAAATAGTAAATTGTGCTACAATTAAGGAAACTGGAAAATTGAAAGAAACAATGGTGGGGGTCCAAGTGGAATAGGTGGGTGGCCACCAATATCCTCCTGAATCAATTAGACTTTCCTAGTGAGGTCATATCTGTAGAGTAATTTTCAAGTGGAAAACTAGTATAAATAGAGAGTGAGACTCTCTATTTGTAACACACACTCTCTCAATTGTAGTGCATGATTGAGAAAAGAGGAGCTTGCACTAGTGAGAGAGAGAAAATATGTCAAAGATCATCTTTGTGTTTTTGGGTTTTACTTTTTCTATTGGTGCTCATTCTATCTCTGAGGAAGTTGCGGGTTTTTCTCCTTTATGGTTTCCCCGAGGAAAACTCTTTGTGTCTCTTGTCTCTTGTGATTATTGCTGTGCATGTTATTCTCTCATATACGATCCTAGATCATATTGATTAAATGATAAAAATATAACATGGTATCAGAGATAACCTGAGAAGAAGACATAGTGTAGCTGTGGAATATAGGGATTCTTATGTTTTGGGTCTCCCTCCATATATCATCATCAAAAGGAGGCTAGGATAACTCTCCATTGAAGGGCACATCTTTCTGTCGAAGAAGAATTTGATTCTGGGCATTTTCAGTTTTTGACCTGTCACTGCTGCGGGAAATTAGGTCTTTTCACAGAAGAGGAATTTTTGAGTGAGCCCAGCATAGGATTTATCTCATCCTCAAAATCAAAATTTAGAGACCAATATCAAAATTTTTGGTTGGGTAAAACTCCGGGAAAGTTAAACCCTAATTTGAACCCGGGAAAGAAAATCAGAACTGCAAAAGATAAGCTCCAGATCCAGTTTAGGAATCTCAAATTGGTAAGATATAAATATTTTGTATTTCCATTTGAAGTTCTCATTAAAAATATGAATCAGAGAAGTTTCACTATACAACTGAAATACAACTGCAATGGCAGCTAATGGAAATTAGGGTTTCATTCCTGAAAACCCTAAAATACTAAAACTAGTAGTTTTGGTAGATTTGCTATATATCGATATTAGAGAAAATGAATATTTTACAAGATGAAGATAAATTCTTGATGAACTCTGTGTAAAATTTTCATCCTCATATTCGCTATATTCTGTGAGATTGGATTCCTCTAAATCAGGATTAGAGCCTCTCCCTGGATTCATCCCTAAAGAGGACACCTAGGGAGAATTGCTATATCTCGGGATACGAAGGTCCAAATGAAATTTATCAAGATGTTCCAGATAGGGAATAGACTGTAATTTATTTGTTAAAATTTTCAAACCCCGAAGGTGAAACAGTGACACGTGGAAGTTTGTACAAGTTCGCTACACTCAACAGTCCTGAAATAAGTCACCTTGGGAAAAATATTATAAGTCACAATTGATGAAACCAATTCTGCTCAAACCTGCGGTTTTGGAAATAGGAAAGACTAGGATAACATAGCATAAAGTTTCAGACACATAGGAGTATTAATTTCAGAGATACCGCATAAATAATATCAGGCAATTCTGCAGAAGAAATTGAAGAAAACTGGGGCATTAGACATGTTGCAGTTTTGATCACAGTTTTTGGAAACTGAGTATGCTTCTCAGCTCACCTTCAGGAGGCACATATTTCTATCCAATCAAATCTAAAATATTCCAAGTTTTGAAAATTAGGGTTTCTCTGACAAACCCTATATCAGCCAGATCTGGAACCAGGACAGACACCTCAAATCAGAACTCCGTGATCCTTGAAGAAATTGACTTGGATTAGTATTTCAGTACAAAAGTTATAAGATCTAGAGGGATATGAGGCTAAGGATAGAGACAAGAGAATCATTGTATATTCTATTAAATATCATCTCATCCCTCATGAATACACCAAAAGGAAGTGTTCGATGCTATGGCGAAGCAATGGAAGAAGAATAGATATTGTTATAACCACCTTGAATGGCCTCCTCAGATCATGGGATTCATTCATTCGAGGAATGTGTACCAGAAGGAAGTGATTACCTTCAACAGACTCTAGAAAGAGTGCACACAAGAAGAAGCTTGACTCATAATAAGAGAAGAAAAGATGGGAGCAACTAAAGATCAAGCGCTCACGATTCAAAGAAGATCTCTCAAGCGATGAGGAATATGAAGAACTCAATTCTTGAAGAACCTCTTATCCATATTAGCATTTGGATAAGAAATGATGTTTTTATGAATGAAGAAGATGATGAAGCTGAAAGAAGGAGTCTACCCATGAAACAAATAAATATAAGTGTTTAATTGTCATTTCATGATATTGTTTGGTTATGCATTTGTTTATATTCAGTTGGTTTGTTATGCATGATAGAATGTTTGCATTAATGATAGTATACTACTAATATGCATGTGATGGGTAAGTAGCTCATGGTTCTATACAACTATCCATTGCTACTTATATAGAATAAAACCTCTTTGCTGACATATTGGATTAGTGCACAATCTCAATGATGCCATGGTAGAGCTGGAAGGAATCTAGAAAGTTTCCGTGAGATATGGATGTATGTTGTATTGGCTAAAATAGTTGCATGATTATATCTGTATGCATAAGAATTTTCCATTATAAATATGCATTATGAAATGTTTCTAACCATACAACTAGTGCATTTGACTTGTAGGAAAGATCACATATAATTGCCTACAAGAAAAGAAGGATGAGACTTGTTCGAAAGAACAAGTGACGACAGTTCAAGATTCACTTTAATAATACAAAATGAAGAATGATGACTAGAATGTGATGTAAAATACCTGAAGGGAAGTCTGTAGTATCTTCCATATGGATCTACAAGATCCAACATGCAGTAAATGACAATATCGTGGGATACAAGGCAAGATTCGTAGCACACAGCTTCTCACAGAAAGAAGGCATAGACTACGAAGAGACTTTTGCAGCCACTGGAAGTTGAGACACATGACAATCGGACTCATGTGTGAAAATTAAAGAAGGCCTTGTACGAGCTCAGAAGGAACCCATGGGATAACACATAAATGAGGAGCTTGGAGATCACCTAGAGTAATGAAGATCTTAACCTTTTCTACAAGGTTGAAGATGAAATCTTATAGAGGATGATAATCTCATAGATGGATGCGAGAAGAACTTTTGAAAAGGTTCAAGATGGAGGATCTTTGTATCCAATGACCCTAGATGGATACATAGAATATTAGTAGCAGATGAAGCTACTTGTCACTCTAGTATAGAATGTTTCAATACATAAAGTACGGAAGGCAGAGGTAGAATGATGCTCTAGAGGGAGTGACTGCAGAAGATCTTAATGTTTGACATGGTACGACAGGATGGACAACTTACTAATGGCTCTAGGATTTACTGAGAGTAAAGCAGATTCCAACCTTCACTTGAAGGTTGAAGTTGGAATAGCAGTGATGCTCCTGTTATATTTCGATGACTTGTCCCTGATAGAAAAAGTAGAACTCATTAAAGTTGCAATAAGGAGACTTGCTGCTGAGTTCGAGATGAAAGACTTGGGTAAGATGCACTACTTTCTAGGCATGGTGGAGATCCTGAATAGGTTCAGGATGATGGACTGCAAGGCCATGGAAACACCTATGGCATCGAACCTGAAGCTATTGAGTGATGATTCATCGGAGTCGGTTGATGCAATGATGTATCCTCAGATGATTGGGTCCTTGATGTACCCGACGAATACGCGATCATATATTTCCATTGCTGTGAACACATTGAGCCAGTGCTTGACAGATCCGAGACATGTTCACCTGATTGCTATAAAGCATATTCTGAGGTACCTGAAGGGTACAGTTGACTATGGGCTCAAATATGAAGCAAATCAGAAGATTAACCTGGAGGGTTATGTGGATTCTGATTGGGTAGAAAGTACCATTGATAGGAAGAGCACTTTAGGGTGTTGCTTCAGTATGGGATCAGGTGTGATCTCTTGGTTTAGCAGGAATAAATCCTACGTGGCACTGAGTACAGCTGAAGCAGAGTATGTCACAGCTTGTTAAGCTAATTGTAAGGCAGTGTGGCTAAGGAAGATACTATCTCATTTGTTTGATCTCCAGTGGGATGCTACTTGTATATATTGCGACAACCATAGTTGTGTAAAGTAGTCAGAGAACCCAATGTTTCATGACAAGTCAAAGCATATCAAGATCAAATATCACTATATCAGGGATATGGTGCAGAGAGGAGCAATGAATCTTCAGTTTGTGATCTAGATCGAGATCTCTCGAAAGAGGGAGTTCTAGCATAGTCGGTGAGATAGGTTGTCTAAGCATAAGATCATGTGAAAGATTGTAGGTTGCTTAGATATAAACGGTCCTGTAGGTTGTCCTCGGATGTTATCAGTCCTAGCGAAGCTCACAGGTTATCCTTGGACATGATCAGCCATGATGTGATTCTATGCTAGGAATGGCCAAAGTGAAGTTTGAGTACTTCAGGGAGAAGCTTGGTGTTCTCCATATCGAGGTTCCTTCCAAGGAGAAGTGATGAGTTTGAGGGCCTTTCTGACATGGTGGTAGGTTGCATCTCCTATGGTTAGATGTAAGAGCTCGGGCCTTTCTGACATGGTGGCAGGATTGGTTCCTCCCATGGTCATATGTAAGTGTTGTGCCTTTCTAACATGGTGGTAGGATTGGTTCCTCCCATGGTTAGATGTAAGTGTTGTGCCTTTCTAATATGGTGGCAGGATTGGTTCCTCCCATGGTTAGATGTAAGTGTTGTGCCTTTCTAACATGGTGGCAGGATTGGTTCCTCCCACGGTTAAATGTAGGTACTGTGCCTTTATAACATGGTGATAGGATTGGTTCCTCTCATGGTCACATGTAAGTGCTGTGCCTTTCTGACATGGTGGCAGGATTGGTTTCTCCCGTGGTTAGATGTAAGTGATGTGCCTTTCTGACATGGTGGAAGGATTGGTTCCTCCCATGGTCAGATGTAAGTGCCGTGCCTTTCTAACATGGTGGTAGGATTGGTTCCTCCCATGATCAGATATAAGTGTTGAAGATGTGAAGACCTACATGGAGGCTAGGCCTACATCCAGCAAGGTTGGATCTGTAGAACTTCCTATGATGAGTAGAATTGAGAGATAGCACCATTTTCTCGAGATAACAGGAGCAGTGATGATGACGATGATCCATATTGATGATGATCTAGCTTTGACTATGATCCATCTTGTCTTGATGAACCGTGTCAAGAGAATACCTTCCTAGTTAAGAGGGAGTGTTGATGTATTTGTAACTTTGGAATGTATTCACTTGCATATTTCTTATTGTATTTCATTATACCTTGACGGAGATGTTTGTTCCTCTGATTGGGAGAGTCATTAATATAATAAAGTCATGTAAAGTCATTGAGGTTAACCCTCCATTATAATTTGGGGCAATAGTCCCCACAAATGAGTTGAGGTTAAACCTCCTTTGTAAGTTGGGGGAATAGTCCCCACAGTTGAGGGGTATTAAGGTTATTAGACTCTCCTAGTGAGGTTGGCCCTGTAGAGTAATTGTCAAGTGGAAAACTAGTATAAATAGAGAGTGAGACTCTCTATTTGTAACACACACTCACTCAACTATAGCGCATGATTGAGAGAAGAGGAGCTTGCACAAGTGAGAGAGAGAACATGTGTCGAAGATCGTATTTGTGTTTTTGGGTTTTAATTTTTCTATTGGTGCTCATTCTATCTCCGAGGAAGTTGCGGGGTTTTCTCCTTTATGGTTTCCCCAAGGAAAACTCTTTATGTCTCTTGTCTCTTGTGATTATTGCTGTGCATGTTATTCTCTCAGATAAGATCCTAGCTCATATTGATTGAATGATAAAAATCTAACAATAAGGAGTGCAGTATAACAAAGGAAAATACTGATGGAGTAAAGGAAAGTAGGATCGACGGTCCAGTTTGAAGGAGGGATCGATGAACGGATGAGATTTGTTCTTGCCAAAAAAGGTGCAAGCAATTTATCAAAGAAGAATAATATAAGAAATGCATGCACAAGAATTTAGGTTATTCATCTGATTCTATATATTGGATAGCGAGGGCAGTAATGTGTAGAAAGAGGCTAGCTAGGACAAACCCCATTAGCCCACTTGTCAAAGTACCAGGTAGGCCACTTTTTATCCATTACATAAAGTATATAAGATGGTTGAGGTAGAAGGATTATTTGAACAAAACCTGGAATATGAGAAAATTGAAGAATTCTTTAAAGATAGGGATTATAAATTTTCGACACCATCCTACTGAATGGACCCATAGAAACTGTAAAAGAAAAACTAAAGCTATTGAGGGACCAAGGAACTAATGTGCACAGTGTTTATAAGTCATTTTACACCTTTTCTCCACGGACCAAACCATGAATTGCCCCGAGTTTATCGATTGGTGCACCGCTGGATACTCTCCTTTCGAGAAGGTAATCATGGACGTCTCTAGGTCTAAAATCCTTTGCCCGGTCAACCCCCTCATCACCAAGAACACATTCTCCATTCCTAAAGAGTTCAGTTAGAAATCCACAGAGTACAGTGAAGAAAGCATTGGCCAGTATTTTAGAGAGGAAACTGTGGAAAAGAAAGAGGCATTCTTTAAAGCATGTTTCAAACCTGATGCCCAGCTAGAAAATTACTCGTACCCTACAAATTCTGAGGAATTCAATGAGGAAAAATAGTGCATCTCGAATATTCCGAGTCAGGTTTCAGGGATGGATACTTAAAAATACATCACAGAGCCCATGATGAGTTTATTGTTCACGTTGAGCACCTGCCTAGTTGACTTAGAGGATCCCAACCAGTCAGTCTATGTTTCTTTCCTCAAGTTTGATGAGTTCCTATCCGAGAAAATTCACTCTTAGCTAGTAGATTTCCCTAATACCAAAACTTCTAGATTTCAGTCCTATGTGTTGAGAATGTTTTTGTCTTTTAGCGAAGAGAACCTCCAGCTTCCGGAAATGGTGATCATGAAGGAAATAAACAATGCTTACACCAAATTCATGAAGTTTTTGATGAAAGGAGTATATAATGCCTTCTTCGAGAAACAACTAACCAGGGTGGTACTTGAGATGATGGAAACCCTGCAATCCTCCCCTGACAAGAGGATTGGAGATTGGTTCTTGTCAGAGAAAAGTACAATAATAAAGATATATGGATTTGTCGACCAACCTTACATACTTCTTGCCTTTTTGACTCTCAGGGTGTTCTCTTTAGAGCTGATCAGACAAAGTCTAATAGTGGAAAATGAACACTTCCTGAGTTTCAGTAAGTGTTCAGAAATAAAATTTCCTTGGGCCATATACCCATTTGTCATCAAGAATAAGTTTTCCCTCCCATTGATAGAAATTCTAATAAGAGGGATGGGGTTCCCAACTGAGGCTGCCATCAATTATGACTGACATCGTATCGTATCAAATAGAAGGAAAGCCAACAAAAACAAACCTTTTGAGCACTAAGAGGTGGCAGGCTTATTGGAGGTTGCAAATTGGTCATACTACCCCCAGAAGAAGTAGGGAAATGATGGTATGGAGGAGGACCCCACTTCTCCAACACAGAGAAACAAATCACCTTCACCTGGCATTTCAAGCCTCGACCTAGTAGCATAGAAGGTTATACCTCTGGATGATGTCCATGAGCATTCCAACAAGAGGGAATTCTCTAATGCCATGGACATAGAGGACGAAGACACAAGAAAAACACCAAAGAAACAAAAGTTGGATGATGCAGGTTAGCCAGTACATGGAGATGGTGGGAAAGGTAAGAAGAAGCAAGTAAAAGTCAAAGGCCCTGCCTTTGAGGTTCAAGAATATGAATTTTTCCAGACACCTGAAGGATTTGTTAGCACTATTTTTGTGCTAAGTAGTTGGGGAGGTATGGAACAGTGTTAGGAGAGATAAGGTCTGCAACTTTTCATATCATATGACCATGAACTAATTTATTTATGTTGCAGTTGGCGCTATTGTCTTTAAATTTCAAACTTTTATTGGCAATTCGACAACTCCGGGTTTGCTCGCTTGGCCATTTATCAAAGTTTCCAAGTTGGCAAGAAAATTAAGCTTGAAAACTCCTTGAGCAAAAAAGAAAATAATTGTTATAAATTCTTATGATTTGGAAGGCTTAGTTCATTTTAAAACAAAAAATTATAAACATTGGTTTTATCTAAATTTGGATTTATAGTCGAATTTTTATTTGGACCAAAGTTTATTATTTTTATTATATGGACAAAGGACTTTTATTCAGGAACTATGGATAAATGGTATTTTTTATAAAATATCAGCCCGTGCTTATTATAAAAATATGTTGCCACAAGCCCAAGCTCAACTCCTTTTCAAATTGTAGTGGAAGCACCAAGTCACATGGGGCCACGTGCTCAAATCAAAGTCCAAGCGCCAATCTCTCACAAGAAGTATTGTGTTCCCTTTGTTCCTTGCTATATATTAAAGCTGCTGAAGTATAGAAACTTAAAAACAAATACACCCATTTTGCATGTGGGATAAAGGAATATTATGAGAAATATAAAAAATATAGAAAAAGGAAAATAAAAATATGGATTAACGAGAATGCTATGTAATCGTTGGGTTAGATATTGCTTGTATGGAAACGAGCCAATTGCTACGACAATTGCATATGGTTTGGATAAAAATTCCATTTATATTTCAACTCCTCACGTGCTATGCATCATAATTTGGAAGAGGCCGCTTTTTATGATGGATAGGAACGATCTCAACAGATTGTGATTATTTATCTAGGACTCCAGCATTAAACTTAGCGCTGAAAGTTTCTCAGTAAAATTTTTGTACTTGGATCAGCCAAAGTATTTGGAAGCTCATGAGGATTATTCCCAAAACCTTCATGGAGATGCACATAGAATGAAATTTCTGGAGACAGAAAGGAGCACAACAACAAGAATTTGCAAGAAGTAACTATGCATAGTATATGCCAGACAAAATTGTTTGTAAAAAATATTATATTCAAGCAAAAATGAAGCACGCGAACTCCACTAAACTGCCAATAATTGTATGAGGTGATGATTGATATAGGAAATCCTTTGTTTAATAGAACATATGCAGGTTGGGACACTTGAAATGTATATGGTCGTCATGCAACAGCAAAGAAATTGCCAATGACTAAATGAAATATACACGAGAAACTATTCCTGAAGATATCGCTGGGTATAAATTCCTGCAAATAGAATCAGTAATTGACGACTTGAATCAAACTCAATTACATCCAATGGCCAAAATAAATTCCGCATTGACAACATGCACAAAGCAGTTCAATTTTAAAATCGATGAAATTGGATATGGGTCAAATATTCTGACGGTTGAGAGGCAAGAGTAACTTCGGTTAACCACCCATACTAATTCTGCGGATTGAAAGTGTTTGTTGTTCACGCTTATAAAAATCAGTGACATCTTATATGGTGTGCAAGCTTCGAACACATGTTAATATATGATGCATTTTCCCAACATATTAATGTGTAAAATTTTTCCGCTCAATGAAATTTCTCTTTGTTTAACAGTCAGTAGAATGAGCGGAATCCCTATATCTGTGTTTAGATTGAGACACGTGTAGTGTTGGATTTATTCCATCGGTCAAAGTAAAATTTGTTCATATACAAGGGTAGCAGGCCAAATTTCCAGTTGCATGGAATGCTAAAGGTGGATATGTATGCAAGTGAAACAACAATGTTCACAAGAATTATGCTGATTGTGAAACTTCAGATGGAGATGCCAATCAAATCAAACAACAAATAAAGTATTAAATTCAATTGAAGGAGAAGAACAAGAATTATTTCACGAAAATGACTGTTTGAGTCATTAATTTCAAACAGCCGCTTCCGCCAAACCAAGAAGTATTTTCAGAAACCGAGAGAGGTTTTTCTCCATCACGGAAAAATATACAATAAACTCTCTCAGTTTTCACACAGGTGCTACTTTTTTGGAGAATCGAATCCATCTTTAGAGGGTAAATTTTCAGGTTTTCAAATGATTGTTTTAGTCGTCAAATTAAAAGAGTTTTTTCTACCAACGGGGAATGAATTTTATGAAACAGAATGAGGTTTTTGTTCATAATAGGCCAATATTAAAAAAACTCCTTCAGTGTTTACACAAGTATCACATATTGGGAGAATTGAAAGATTATTTAGAGTGTATGTTTCCATAAATTTGAAGTTTTTTGTAAGAGTCATCAATTTCAAAATCAGATTCTAAGGAGGTGGAGGTGAATAATAGAAAAAAAGGCATGGGTTTTGATGGGAACATGGTCAATCACAATAACCTCTCTTAGATTTCACAATGCTATCACCAGCTGGGATATGCATGAGGGGATTTTAAGTCCATTTTTCAACAGTCCACATCATATTTCTATTTTTTGTAAATAGTGGCAAATGTGCCATGTTAGAGTTTGTTAGAAGTTTGTTTTTCAGTTTGGAACTAGTTTCGAACTTGTTTTGAGGTTGGGATTGGGGTTCTGAAACACTATAAATGTGCTCTGCGCAGAGGGAGAAGGGGTGGGTTTTGGAACTTGTAGGACTGTTGTGTTTATGATATTTTGATTTATTACAAGTTATAGAGTCGAATGCTGGTTATTTGAATGCAAGAATTCATGTGTATTTCTCAATTATAGTCTGTAATTTCCTTTCTTTACGTCCATGTATTTCCTATTATTTATTTCCAGTATGTTTTCTTCATGTCTTTGACTTAATGTATAATGGTTCAGAATTCATATGCTTATGCTCCGTCCATTGTTTTAGACATTCACCAAATGTTCCTTCCAAAGTTGGTGTAGAACTCATCCTCGTGGTGCTCTATATTGATTGACTGTCATGGTTATTCATTTTTCACCAGACCCAAAACATATCGACTGTAATCGAAGTACTACCTTGCTCTTACAAACGTTTCCTATGCAAACTGCTTTATATTTCTTGGTATTTGTGACTCCATAGCCCAATACATCTTTACCTTGTTTCAACCACCAATATTTGATATTCATTATGTGACAATATGTTTGGCCTTGTTATAAATTTGTGAGAGAACCCTCTCTGGAAACGGGGAATCCAGCTCCCTTTCCTAAAGTGGTTCTACTGTTACCTCAAGGTCCTCCTTCCCACAACCTTGGGTGAGATTATGGGTGCTAACAGGATCAACAAATTGATATAATTCCAAGTCTGAGTTGTTGGAAATATACAAAGAAACTAAAGACATAACCATGGGTGAGTCTCTCAAATTGTCTACATAGGTAAGGAAATCCTGTGGTCAGGAGGTGTCTCTGGTTTCTATCAGAGATCACATGCACAATAGATTGAATATGGATATAGCCTCTAAGAACAAAGTAGCTGAGATGAGGATAAATATGGATGATATCCCTATAAATTTGAGCACATAGATCTGTAGACAAATACACAACTCACAAAGTAGATCTCACAATTTACTCAGCAATTGAAGAATGAAACAGTGCAAAAATGGCTTGCAGCTGTGAATGCTTTCATTAATCAAAAGTAATCCGATGATAATTACAATGAAGTAAAATGGCTTTAATAGCCACATGAAATTTTAATCCACAGGAGGAAATTCAAATTGATAGACTCTACTTGACTGTAGGTAACTAAGACCTTGTCCACATCACTATCAGAGGACTCAGTAGTTAACTGACCTTGTCTAAACCATAACCGGAGTTCATTGGAGCTCTAAAACACAACTCAAATGTTACATTCAGTGTTGAATAAGGTTAACTAACTGTGGTAGGTGAGAAATGCACCCCACATGACTGCAGTCAAGTAAACGTAGTGCTAACTGAATGTAGAGGACTAGAACTGAATGTAACTGACTCCTAACTTTTCTTGACTAGTCATTAACTAAACTGAACTAACCTTGGTTGGTTTTGGCACTCCCAATGGCTTCCTAAATTGTAGGGATTGGTCTAGAAGGCTCCTAAACTGATGCAATCAAGTGCAATCAGTGGCAGTGAGCCTCAATTAGTGTTCCCCACACTTTAGTAACTGAAACATGTGCCCCAATTAGGTCAAGTGGACCCAATGGTGTTAATGACTATAAATAGTCTGGATGGACTCCCGATATAGACATGACTCCAATTTAGACATATGACCAAATTTGGACAAGGGAGGATTAATAATCCTAACACCCCTCCTGAATGCTAACTTGGACAAACTATGGGCCCTGGTAACTAAGACCATAGGTCACCCATTACATCAAGTAAAATAAAGTAACTACTTAATACAAGGAGTTGGGGCAAAACCCACATGGGAAAAAATCCCTCCCTCTAGCTAAGTAGGTAGAATCAGGTCTCAAGTTTGAAAAACTTGAAAATATGTTGCTGCAATCTTCATCTCTGTGAGGTAGTGAAGCAGCATGCATGGTGTGCTGTGCACAGGTATTCTGGGGCCTAGCATGTAGACTTCTCCTTCTTCTCCAAAAATGATGATGGGAGGAAGGAGGAATGTAACCTTTGTCTCTTGCTGAATGAAGAGGTGTATGATCATATCCATTCTTTTGAATGTAGTAAGACTAATCCCTTGCCATATGGAATCTTATAGGGAGTCTATTGCATCTCCTTGAAGGAGGTAAGATAGCATGACATAGCGCAAGAATCTTTCCTTTCTGAGTGTCAGGTGAGTTTCTAGTCATCTTCCTAGCTTCCAGTTTGGAAGTAGGGACTGAATCTAGATCTGAGTCACTCTGAATCTCAAGGTCATAAACTGATATAGATGGATCTGCAATACTAGTAGAAGCTATAAAAGAAGTAGATGCAATGATTTTACCTTCCCTTGCAGGTGGCTGCTAAGAGTGCACTGGTTCTGAAGGAGGCATGAAATGTGAGAAATCATATGATTTTGAAGCATGATTTGCAGTACCCTTTGCTATGATTCTCCCAGTAGAGATATCTATGATATCCACTAAGTCAGGACCAAAGATAACTCGCTTTGGAGATCCAGTATGGGTCATCTGATAGATAGATAACATGTTTGAAGCTAGGGAGGGAACAAATAGCAGATCTTTGAACCTTCCATGTTCAAGTTGGATAGAGCCCTTCCCCTTTGTTTTGACTTTACTGTAATTGCCCATCTGAATACTAGGACCATCAAAGGACTTAAAAGAAGAGAATGATTCTCTGTATGTAGCCATATGGTTGGAAGCTCTAGAATCAATGAGGAAGACAGGTGCTGATGTGCAGTAGGCCTTCAATGCATGTCCTTTCCTTTGGTATTCTTCTTCTTCTTCTTCAGAGTCATCCTTCCTTACGCTAGTAGGTATAGAAATGTTGTACTTTTTCAAAAGAAGAGCCATTTCATCAAGTTGTCTTCTCATACATGAGCTTTCTGAATGGAAGCCCCTTCCACAGTAAGAGCAGAGGACCTTGACTTTGCCATTCTTCTTGCTTCTCTTCGAACCTGAAGGTTCTTTTGACTGCTCTTTCTTCACAGGGGACTCATCTCTTTGATTCCCTTTGTCATTCGCTACCTTATCTCCTCTTGCAAATTGATCCCCATTTGGATCAATTTATCATTCTCAGAAATAAGAGATTGGATGAAATCATTAAGAGTGGGCATCTTCCAATTTGGAGTAGTGAGCCTTATTGTTTGGAAGGTGGATACAAAGACTGATTAGTTTGCATTGAGCTTTGTGAGAATACCAAGGATGAGCTGATATTCATCCTTCTCCACTTTGCATTGCTTCAACAGATATATCAGGTTCTTGAACTTTGTGAAGAATTCATTGAGAGATTCAAAATTGGATGGATTGAGAGTAATCAGATCATTTTCTAGCTGATGGATCCTCATCTCATCATGCTTATCAAATAGGGAGGCAAGATTGTCCCAAAATAGCTTGGGAGTCTTCAATTCTAGGATGTGGAACCAAAGATCTTTAGAGACTGAGAAGAGTAAGTGTCCATGGGATTCATCAAGCCTATTCATGTACTTAGCTTTGTATTTATCTGAATCTGGCTCTTCCTCTGTTTCTTCTATGAGTCTGAAGAGCCCTTTGGTGCGGAGCATTACCACCATGTTTGCCTTCCAATGGTGATAGTTGAAGGTAGTGAGAGGCTCTATTGGATGAGTGATTTCGAATGTAGTAGGAAGAACTGAGCTGCTGTAGCGAATGCAGTGAGAAGAAAGGGCTGCTTGTAGTGAATACTGTAAGAAAAGTTGATAACTTGTCACACAACCAAACATAAAAAGTAAGGTCGACAGTCTGCACTTTTGGAATTTCCTTCACACCCAGCATAGTTGATCAAGCAAGCTTGATAAAAAATTTCCTAACTTGGGATATTAAGTGGTAAATTCTCCGCTTCTGGTGCAGTACTGGAAAGAGCAATTTGCCAAACAAAATGATTCGGCTGGATATCTGAGGAGGAGAGGAGTCTTGTCCACCGAGGCTCCAATACCATGTAAATTTGAGCACATAGATCTGTAGACAAATACACAACTCACAAAGTAGATCTCACATTTTACTCAACAATTGAAGAATGAAATAGTGCAAAAATGGCTTGCAGTTGTGAATGCTTTCATTAATTAGAAGTAATTCGATGATAATTACAATGAATTAAAATGGCTTTAATAGCCACATGAAATTCAAATCCACATGAGGAAATTCAAATTGATAGACTCTACTTGACTATAGGTAACTAAGACCTTGTCTAAATCACTATTGGAGAACTCAGTAGTTAACTGACCTTGTCTAAACCATAACCGGAGTTCATCGGAGCTCTAAAAGAGAACTCAAGTGTTACATTCAGTGTTGAGTAAGGTTAACTAACTGTGGTAGGTGAGAAATGCACCCCACATGAGTGTAGTCAATTAAACCTAGCGCTAACTGAATGTAGAGGACTAGAACTGAATGTAACTGACTCCTAACTTAGCTTGACTAGTCATTAACTGAAGTGAACTGACCTTGTTTGGTTTCGGCACTCTCGGTGGCTTCCTAAATTATAGGGATTGGTCTAGGAGGCTCCTAAACTAATGCAATCAAGTGAAATCAGTAGCAGTGAGCCTCAATTAGTGTTCACCACACTTTAGTAACTGAAACATGTGCCCCAATTAGGTCAAGTGGACCCAATGGTGTTAATGACTATAAATAGATTGGATGGACTCCTGATTTAGACATGACTCCCAATTTAGAAATATGACCAAATTTGGACAAGGGAGGATTAATAATCCTAACAATCCTTGTACCAGATATGATCCACTTCCATAAGCAGGAAGGGGACATTATCCATATTAATTTGCTGAAGTCAACTCTCAAGATATCCAAGTTGCATACCAGTAAGAGTAGAGTTGAAAATCAACTGAGGCAAGAGAAGGTAGAAAACAGGGCCCACTTGGCTCAGATCAAGAAGCTTCAGACATACTTGTTGCTGGCTAAAAACCAAGCTAATAAAGGGGATGGCACCAAAATACTGCTCAAGGAGAAAGAAGATACCATTCAGTTGCTGAAGAAAAAGTTGAAGATTCCAGCTACCCAATTGATCCAAGCTTCAGAGCTATCAGAACTGGAAAGGGAGAAAGAGAGCTTAAATGGTAAGCTTGTATTCTGTTGGGCCCAACTACTAAAATTCATAGAAAAAGAGAAGCAATGGAAAAAGAATATGAACCTCATAGTGGAGAGTGAGAAGGCTCTCAAGACCAAAGCAGATGATCTGGAGAAAAGGATACAAGAGAAAGAGAAATAACTCAAAAAGGTAGTCACTCCTCCCATCACTGAACCTGGTGAGTTCTCCGTCGTTTAAGCACTAGAACATGTAAGTCTGAAGGAGTTCGAGCTGACAGGGTTGAAGCACCAAAATAAGAACCTAGAGGGCTTGGAAATGGAAAGGGAACATGAAAGAAAGAGCTGGGAGAAAAAGTGTGCAGAACTACAGAGTAAGAATCAGAAACTGGTACAACAGGTCACCTGGAAATCAATAGTCTAGGGGGTAAAATCACCTAATATGGGATTCCCTCATATCAGAGGTGTTGTAGGTACAACATATCCCATGTTATTTTGACACAGGAGCCCAATCACACATATGAAGGTAACTTGGTAGGTTGCTTCATGACCTTGTAGGATTCTATTACATTTTTTATTAACTCATGGGATTCCCTAACTTAACCAAATTTCAAAGAAAAGTCATGCTTGATGTGTTTGTTTGAAGATGTGGAAAGACTATTTGTTTTGAAGTTTTTGGCTGTCCCGTAGCCCGCATCCCACAACCCGCAAGTTGCAGAATGTGGGATCTTTTAGTTGGATATTTTGATTTTTCTCTTCCTGCAATCCGCATCTCGCAAATGAGAAATGTAGGATGCGGGAGATTTTAGATATGCTTTCTTTGATCTGCAATCCACATCTCCCATTTTGCAGAATGCAGGTTGTGGAGTTGTCGTTTATTAATCATTTGGTTTGCACATGTCCACAACCCACATCCCACAAAATGAAGAATGCAGGGTGCAGAGCTGATTGAATAAGCTTTCACTATTTTGTGATTCCGCATCTCTGATCCCGCAAAATGCAGAATGCAGGTTACAGAATGATTAATAATTTTTTTGAATTTCATGCTTGGCCCCACATCTCGCAAAACCTGATCCTGACCGTTATTTTCACTCTAATCCTATGGTCTATATTATTACCCATGAATTATAAATATGGTGGTCTTATTTACAATGTTTTCACTGTTTTTACCATGGTAATTTGCTCTCCTGTGTGAATTTACATCCAGATTTTACCAAGCAATTTCGACAGTGTTCGCTACGGTTTCAGGTTGGTTATCAAGTCGCTTTCTCTCAATTTGAATTGCTTACTGTGCTTCCTTTATAATTCAGTTTAATTACTGGTGTCAACATTAGAACAGGACATGGCAACATTCAAAATACCCTGTATTACTAGGAGCAAAAACCTCCAGAAAGACATGTTTACGAAAGGCCCAAACTTTGGTGTCTTTTTCGACACCAGTGGTTGAGTGTATGACACCTACTAGTTGGGTTGGTCTTGAGTTTATTCCATCTTTGATAATAATGACCTTTTAGAATTCTAGAGTAATCAACTCGTTTATGAGAGAATTAGGGACTCTGGCCTTCATATGATTGCTGTTAGACCGACCATCCTCCCTTATAACGATGCAGTTAGATGGATTATAGACCACGCTAACCTGAAAGACCATTCCTTTAACACCAGTATTGGAACGCAATTGGCCATTTTCTACTCTGAAACCTTTGCAAGAATTTACACCCTTAAACCTTTCATGCAGCTCCTCAATGCATAATTTATTAATGTTGCTAAATCTAGGTTCAATTTCGACCAAATGCTGAAATCCTGAATGGCTAAACCATGCAAGTTATCCCAGAGGAAAGATGACCTTTACCCCATTGAATGGTTCAAGGAGCCTTATTCCCTGCTTGCAACAATGTTATGCAGGCTTTAAGGTCTCCCCAATTATTCTTACTTCAAGAAATAATGGGCCCTGATTGCTCACCGAGTCATAAGTATGGGTGAATCCTTCCCTTGGGCTTCAATCTTGTCACTTGAACTCAAAAATGCCATACACGAGTTCCAGAAATCCACTGCAACAAAGAATCCCAACTATGTATTTCTTCCTTCATTGTGGATATATTTTGTGCCGAATTCTGTTTCCCCAATATGGGATGGAGTTGGGAATTACCAGCCCCACATGTGCATATTTATCATTATGAGCTATGGGATACAATTTATGTAACTAGGTTTTATGATATATGTGAAAGTATCCTCGGTGGAGTCTATTTCTTGATTTTTAACAAGTAAGCTCTTGCATTCTCACCTGAAGCTAAATCCCTCATAGCCACCATGGGAGATTGGTATGTCAGTGAATCATTTACCTATATCAGGGTTTTTGGTAGCAATGCTGCCCATATGTTTCCTAAGGTCATTCCGAAAAGGTTAGTCCTTGAGGAGATTTCATTTCAAACAATCACAGAAGGGATTTACAAAAAATGTGTTGCACCTAAGAGGAAGGTTTGGCCCAAGTTTCCTATAACCCTTGGATATTTGAGCATACCTACTTCTACTTGGGCATCAGAGCTTAGTGACCACATAGTGTCACTCAAGATTGGATTTGCTAGTAAAAGGCAGCATGATCCCAAAGGGATTGTTGACCTCCACCTCAGGCAGAACCATTTTAAAACAGGATATGCTAATGAAGAAACTCCGGATGACTTCATATATCAGGGAGTTGATACTTTTTTCTGAAGTCTTGGTGAGGGCTAAAAGAAAGGAAGAAAAAAGTCATATATTGCAATACCAAAAGGAAGTCAGGGACGAAGTTCGACATTACAGGTGCATGGAGTTAGACATTCAGGAAAAGGTAATAAAAGACAGGGAAATAAGGGAAGCTAAAGCTGCAACAAAGGAGGCTTTGGCATCCACCAATGCATCCACAGAACCCATTTCAGACATAGGTAAAGGGAAGCTCCCATTAAAGAAGTTCCCTAGACATCTATGGAGCAATAGGTCAAGGCCTATTTGCACACTTCAGAGTAGATCAAACAGAGACTGAGCAAAATGACTTCAGCACTGGACACTCAGGAAGTTACAACCTCTCAGCCATCTAAATATGCTCAGGTGACCATTGTGGTTGAAAATACTCAATCTGTAATAGCACAGATCGAACGGGAACCTCTCAAATGGCTAGAATCTTTAATTTCATCTATTCTCGCCTCTACTATAGACTTGAGTCATTCAGAGGAAGAAGATGAGAGGGTTTCCCCCATGCCTGTGACCACTGAAGTTGGAAATGGTAATTATTTATTGAATTCCACCAATGGTAGTAATGAAAATCTTTCATCACCCCCCTTAAAATCTCAACTTTCTTCTCAGTCTGGCCCTTCCCCTTCTGCTGTACTTATCTCATCAATAATAGCTTTATCTTCATTATCTGTTGGTTCTACCATGACACCTTTTATGACCCAGCTTTATCAAAATGCTACTTGTCTACCTAAATCTATTACACCCATTTTTGTGGATATGCCCATTCCTTCATCTATTGTACCTCCAGTTTTCAAAATTCCATTGCATATCCCTTCATTCAGCTCACTGTCATCCCCTATGACTGAGAAAACTTCAGCAGTTTCATCATCATCACTCGAGACCACTACTTTGCAAGCTTCATCAACTGAAACTTCAATTCTTGACATTTCTTCAGCTCCTGAAGTAATTCCTGCTCAGAATGTTAGCCCTTCTCCATCCACTTCTCCTATTACTATGACTATACCTTCTCACACCACAACTCAAACCATTTCTCTGATATCCACAGGCATTAGTATACCCCCCATTGATGAGATGAGGGATAAATTCAATGAATATTTTGTGGTATTTCTGGGAGAATATCGGTACAGCAAAGATGATAGATCAGTGGTGAAGAAAGGTAAGAAGAGGAACATGGATTAGAGTGGTATGGAAATGTCTGTTGCAAATGAGGTTGTGTTGACCCAGCAATAAAGTGACCCGCAGGCATATGCCACAGATCCTGCATCTATCTTAGGGGTTTTTACAGGAGCCAATTTTGATGCCGTTAACACTTTGAACCAAGAATTGGACAAACAGAAAGCAAAAATTGTCAGTCTGAAGGAGGAACTGGAATAACTTAAGAGGCAACATGAGAATAGGTGTGATGAACATCAGGAGAGGAATGTTTCTCTCAGTGAAGAACTGCAAAGAGAAAATACTGTTAATGCCTCTTTGGTTCAGAAGGTTGCAATGTTAGAAAGACAGTGTGAAGATGCAACTGCAAGTGCAGCTTCATCTTCATATTCCAAGTTTTCCCAGGAAGAATTTAAAGAGCTTTCCATTCGAACAAACAAGGAACATTATGATTTGGTTTGTGAGTTATTTAAAACTCTAGATAATATCTTTGAAACTCACATGGTTTTTGACAAGATGTTTGTTGTTCTGGAAGACCTAGTTGAGAAGAGACAACAAGCCTCAAAGGCTTATGATGAAGTAGTAGAGTGGAAAAGGTACATGAAAGATAAGCCAGATAATGTCACTTTGCTCACTAATTTCTAGCTTAAAAGGATCATGACTATCTTGAGAGCATGGGAAGATCTAGATGAGATAGTAGTTGAAGCCATAAAGAAAGCACATGCCATTTGCAGCAAAAGATGGTATGCAGTTGACAACATTATGGATGAATTGTCCTTTCTTGCAATGGTGCTTATTGAAAAGGCCTTTCCACTTGGATTGATGATTGAACAAGTGGAACAACGACGGGATGAGGGAGAGGAGAAGATCAAGAAACTTGACCACGTCAACATCCACGATGTAGATCAATTGATCAGACAACCATTTGTGGTGGAGAGAAATATCCACATCTTTATCCGATTTTGGCATAAACTGGTTAAGAATAAAATTGAGGATCATAAGTGTGTCGGGACTCAGAAATGTCACTTTTTCATCCACTCTATCTTCCGCTATTCCTCATATTTCATCGTCCCATTAACCTTTTATCAACCATTTCCATACATATATGTGGGTTTCACCTTATTATTTCCACTTTATTTATTTTTAGTATTATAAGTGAATTTATGATTAAATATTAGGAAATTAACATGTTTTTCACTAATATCTCAAAGTATGGATGAGCTTTGTAATGTGTAGGAATATGTGAAGGATTAATTCAAAGAAAAGACTTCACGTATATCCCCTCCACCATTTCAAGGAGATAGTTATGCAAAGAATATTCCAAGGAGAAGATCATGGATATTTGGTTGAGAGACATGTGGAGAATTTGTGAGAGATATGTGGAGGATTCGAAGGGATCATATCTTGTAATAATAGGAAAGTAGTTGAGTGAATGGTGGATCTCTCATTATGAGATGGTTATTTCCTTCATGTATAAAAGAGAGTGCTATCTCTTTATTTCAATAATCTTAAATCCTAGATTATCCTAGATTATCTTAGATCTTAGATTATCTTAGAGAATAATAGGTTGTAGAAGTTAGTCTTGACTTTGTAATATGGAGAAGGGAATTCTTAGCTTTTGTTCATAATCTTAGTTTTGATGCTTTCATTATTTATGACTGATTCTTGTGATGTAAATTAAGATTGCTTTATAGTGAATGTGAGCTCACATGTGTTGTCTTGTTGCTCTTCATATGTTGTCTTTATTTTATGCAATTCACTTTCATCCATGTGTTTCATCTTCCTGCATTAGATTAACAATTGCATGTTTCAGCTTAAGGGGGGTTAGATTATATTAGTCTTAGTTTCATGGGGGGTTAGATTAGCTTAATTTCACTTCAGTCCTGCATATACTTTGCATGTGATTCGTAAGCCTACGAACCTCGGATTGACAAATTAAATGGCTGGGCAATTACTACAATGGAATTAAAACGACATTAATTCGACCCAACATTTTGGCGTCGTTGCCAGGGAGGCACAATGGATTGACATTTAGTTGGATTTTATTGCAAGCGTACACTAGAGTGTGAATTTTAATTTCTGTAATGAGTGAATTTCAATTTCTACAAAGAGTGTTTCAATTATGCAAGTGTGAATTTCAATTTCAGCAAGTGTGTTTTCTTGCAACTGTGAAGAGTAATTGTTTTTCTTGTACATAGTGTTTTTTTTTAATTTGTTTTAGCAAGAGTGTTTATTTAAATTTTTCATTTAGATCACGGGGGATTCACTTATTGACCAATATCCTAGCACGTTAGTTCATATTGCGGGTTTTAAATTTCTTAAATATCAGGCCAATATATTGCAGGTATTGGGGGGGATGAGGGGTTTAGAGTGGGGGGTTAAGGAGGTTTATAAGAATTAGGGTATAAAAAAGGGTGGTGGGGACGTTTTAGATATTGGGAGGGGGTTTCAACAAAATGAGTTGGGACCAATATCTACATAAAGTAAGGGTATTCTTTAATACTCCATGATTAAACGTGCTATGTGAGAGGTTCACTTAGTGAATCCCCTGTGATTTAGATTTGGGTGTTGTAAGAATCCATTTTTCAAAATGATTTAACAATGAGTTTAAGCTTGGAACAACTCACTCAGATCCTTGCAAAAGTAGAGATCTCTTCTTCTCACACAAAAGAGATCCTGAAAGCAACCGAGAGCTTAATTACTCCTCCAGCAACAAACAAGGAATCAAAAAACGAATAATCCCGCACATCTGAGGATGAACAATCATGCAAACAGGAGATCGAGGAGGACCACGAGCAGTTGCAGCATGACCTGAGGAGTGAAAACTATGCCTATGAAATCCCTATCGAACGATGGTTTCAAGCGAGTATGAGGTTAGAACAATTTAGTTTTTTTTTTAATTTAGTTAGATCACAACCACAACAATCAAATTCGTTCATCTTTGCATATTGCCATTGTTCATTCACGGGATTGAAAGATAATATATTCCTATTTATGTTGCATGTATGGATACAATGGCTATTTGATTACACATAACTATTTTCTAATTCCCAATTAGCATAGAGTAGGTAGGATTTTATTTCTAGTCTTTGCTTTCACTCAGAATAAGTATGCTCTCCTCTGCACTTTGTGCGATCACGAAGATCAGAAAGTAGGATGTTTTCTAAAATTTTCAGGAATGAATAATTAATGTTTTGCAACATGCTTAATTGATTTCATCTTCAATTTTGCAATTCATTATATCCATTTGCTAAAAAAAAATTCAATTTGTAAAATAAAACTAGTGTGCAATTTCATTTTTAAGATGAACAAATGCTGAAATTAGAATGCCGAAAAGCAACTACAACTCCAAGTTGAAACAACGCAAATCTATTGCATTTTTTTGGCATTTTGGCTTGTTAAAATTCGCTAAAACACAGTCGGGACAGTCCTATTTTTAGGGACCATAAGGGCTTAGTTTTAAAACCTGTTTCTAACCAAAGTATCCCTTTACTTATAGTTTCCAATCCAATTTGAATTCTTCAATTTGGTATTAAAACGAAAAAGATAAGATCAAAATACCGACTGGGTGTGGAGTAGGCAGCTCAAGAACATATTTGGGACAGTCATGTTTTGGGATACCTAATGGATGAATTCTAAAAACATGTTTCTAATGCATAATCTCCTATAAATATAGTTTACAACACAATTTGAATCATTTAATTTCAATATCGTATGAAGGAGATATGCCCAAAATACTAACTACCTATCCTAAATCTGCACTAAAAAAACTCTGCTTTCTCAACTGTTCATTGGCATATTTGACCCATCAATTATTCTTGTATTCAAAACTTTATTTTATTGGAGATACCTAGATGAATCTATTTTCATCTCCAATTGGAATCACATCAATGCATATTTTAACGAAAAAGTTGTACTCAAAATTGTGACCATTGGTCTAGGCTGAAACTCACAAACAACATTAGGATGCAGGATGTTACTGAAATTATATGACATACCATATCATATAATTTTTAAAACCTATTTATTTTTGCTTTGGAATCATTTAAATCGGACATGAAACGAAGAAGTTATTACCAAAACACTGTTAGGTAGTCTACGCCAGCCACTACTTGTCAACAAGTATAAAGTGAATTTGGCTTTGTTTATTTTTATTTGGATTTGTTTTATAAGCACTACTTGTTGTTTTGCATAAGTATTGGATGAAGAGACATCGCGTACCTCTCTTCTTCCATGATCTCATGTTTTATTGCAGGAAAGTGCTAGCTTTTTTGCAGGTCCTCGAAAGATTGAAGAAGGTCAATACATGCACAAGTGATTCTTGAAGACAAAATTTTATGCCATATGGGAATACCCTCTAGATATTCAAGATTCAATATGTTCCAGTTGATTCTTACCTAGAATAATACTTTTATGGATCGAGTTCATAACAAATGAAGAATTGATGTGTAGACCATATGAAGACCAATGTTTCAGAAAGCCAAGTCCCATTGTTACATCACCATCGCATTGGTACCAAATCCTTCAAGAAGACCTCATGATTATTATGCTCATTCACCAACACTATGATCTACATCATGCTACATGTCCATAATCCACACTGATCCATTTTGCAAAGCTTTACATCATTGTGGACATATCAGATCTCTTACCTTTCAAATGCTACTACATATATCAAGGACTTCATAGGTAGGTGCAGGTATGCTTGTTTTTCCTTTATTTAATCATAATTCACATGAAATACTAAGGAAACACAAATGGAGGGCACTACTGAAAGAAAGAAATAGGCTCCATAAGAACCTACAACAGAATAAACTTTTGCAGACGCCATTTATTCATAAGCACATGTTGTCATACAAGAAGGTGGGAAGTCAAAGGTATGAGTTTTTTGATTCATGATTCATTAATGCATACATTGGTTTTACTCATCATGAGCATCATAGCATTTGTAACTCCAAACTCTATCAGATTTTGATAACAATCTTGTATTAGCATTTTTTATGTGAGAATTGGTTCGAGACCATTTAATCTCTTTGAACATCATGGTTGTGATAATTGGTTCAAGAGCATATCTTCATGATTTTTGGTTATTATTAGAAAGTGGTCTATGTGAGCATGATAGTGGTTATCTTGGGTAATAGCATGGAAATTTTGTGGCAGCCTCTATTGCAATTGTGGAATTTTTTATTTTTTATGGTTGTTTACACCAATGCTAATGGAAAATGCAACCTATAAATGGAGAATATTTCTGATTATAGTGATTTCATTAGCTTCAACATGATGCATCTCTCATTGTTATGAATTACAAAGGTTTCCTGAAAATTGATTCCAGTAAAGGTTTATTGGAGGAAACATTACATATGGCACATATGAGTAGGTTCAAAGATGGTTTACTCATAACTCATATGTGCATGATTGATCTTGGCATGTGGCATGAAAGGATGCAACATTTTGATTTGATTTTGACTTCTTGGAGAAAGTCAAACTAAAAAGACAAACTCAAAAAATTTTCAATATGTTTTGAGAGCACTTTTTGCTCATTGTTTTCATGCAGATGAAGTCAAATCAAGTAAATCCAAGACATGAATTTTGTTCCCAATGTAGCAATTTGAGTAAGATACAAGAATAATTTTCAAAAGATGCATAAGGAAGGTAGTAGAAGCAAGTTTTCAAGGAATAATCTTACTTCTTGTCATGATTGCAACCTTGAATTCCATATTTTTGCATAGGTGGGTCTTTTATTCATTAAAATGCAAATCTGTAATTGTGGCATGATAGAAATAATTTTATGGGAAACTCATATGCTGAGTTAAGTTGATTTATGGAAGAAATTTATAGGCTGTTACAGCCTTAACCAAAAAAATGCATTCTAGATAAGAACACCTTGACTCACGTCTCATTTTGGGGGCATATGGAAAAGAATTTTAAAAATATGAGACATGGGTTTTGTGCGTAACATCCTCCTTTACCTTACTCACAAATAAATTTCCAAACAAAGCCATGATTTGCGATATACAACTGGTTCTTCGGGAGGGTATTTTCTAGATTTACTATTGCGACCGGTTCCAAGCAGCTGAAATAGTAAACTCCATTGCTGTGACAAGAAAAGGATGAACATAGTTTTGTGAAGTCTGAACATAGTTCTGTGAAGGTTGAACAAAGGCTGAACAAAGCTCAGAAAAAGGGTTGAACAAAGAACAAAAAAAGGATGAACAAAGTCCCTAAGCATCAATTGAAAATATTATAATCGCAGAAGCAATTGGACAGGTCTTAACACCACAAAAAGGGGGAAGGTGATAAGCAAATCGATATGGGGCAGCTACCGGTGGTTGTTGCAGCTCGCTATCGCTGCTGTGTGTCGCAGCCGTTGCTGTCGCAGCTGGCTAGGTTGTTACAACTATGATCGGGTAAATTTAATTTTGAGTGTTTTTTCCATTATTTTTATTTTATTTTATTTTGGTGTGTTGTAAAAATAAAACAAAAACAAGAAAAATATATAAAATTATAAAAATTATTTCTTTTGCTTTACATTTTGCAAAAGAAAATAAAAATAAATTATATATATATCACAAAAAATTTAAAAAAAAAATAAGAACAACCAAAACAAAAATAAAGTTGCAAATGGACGTTTTCATTTTTCCTGAATTGTTTTTCTTAAATTCACTTTGACAATAATCACAGATGAAACCAGCATGGGAAACAGGTGATTTTCTTTGCGGCTTATGTACTTCTTTCTGCATGATATGTTTTCTTTTACGAACTTCTCACAATTGTTATGCTAGGCTGCATGAGGACATGCAACTAGATCAGTTGGGGAGGGAGAACTATATTCAATACATATTCACTAATAAGTTTTCATGCAAGATTTTCTACTAATTTTTTTTTTTTAGGTTTCAGAGACAGTCGCATTTTGCTGCTAAAGTGATATTTCAAAGAAACACAAGTTTTTTGAGAAACATGCTTTGATAGACAGCCTGAAGAAGCTGTTACTCATGATCTTTGCTCATAAACATCATAACATTGGTTGTTACACAGAAACCATTCATAAACTTGCGTCATGATTGTTTATCCATATTTCTCCTTCAGAGCACCTTCATCATCCATGTCTTGAAATCCACTTTCCATCGCTTTATCTGTCATGACTTCACACATACCTACCTTTCTGAGTTGTATACATCCCTTTATATTTTTGAGTTCATCGTGCCCTCTTTTTCCTTTCTAGTTTGCCTTCTGAATAAAACCAGCTCCCTTTCCATGACTACATAGCCTTACCATATCCACTGCTTGACTGTGAGATCTTTTCACTTATAGTCCTACCAATATTTTTATACCAACTCGTGTTGACTGATGTGGGATTCCTTAAGAACCACATTTCAACAAGTCTTGCCCCATCAACCTCAGCACCTGATCTGGATATAGACTAGAGTTCATTTTGAGTACCTGGAGGCTTGCATGCCTTAATGGCAAGTTCTCTCGCTGACAATCATGGGAATTCATCATTGTCCCTTGATCGTCAGATCTTGCAAGTGGCTCGACGTCAGCACATCTATTCACACTTCGCAAGATGTACTTGGGTACCTTGGCACTCATTGACATCACTAGTGAGTTGCCTCGCATTGGTTAATGACATTCATCAATGGCTGGTAATCTAATGATTTCTCTTCATGCTTGACCTCGACACATTTATTCGCATGACTAGAATTGTACCATCGGGTTTTGTAACGGGTGAAGACTATACATTCGTTCTCATGACTCCATCAGCAGTTGCAGAAACATGACTTCAGATCTATGAGTGAACCACAATTCCACTTTCTGCCTTCCACATTTTCCATTATTTATTAGCAGCAGTTTAGATTCCTCCACTTCACATTACAACAGTTCCAGCAGTTATAGCTACGGCATCATTTACAGTTAAATTTTTATCCTGCAGCCGTGACATATTTTCCATTATTTATCAGTAGCAGTTCAGATTCCTCCACTTCACATTACTGCAGTTCCAGCAGTTCCAGCTGCAGCATCATTTACAGTTACATTTTTATCCTACACCCGTGACATATTTTCCATGATTCAACAACAGCAGTTCCAATTCCTTCACTACCCATGATCTAGCAGTTACAAATGTAGTAGTAGTGACACATTCCACAATCCAACGACATCAGCGACATTCCTATTGCATCATTCATCTACTTTTTGGGTACGTGGGGTTATGTTGTTTTCTAAACTTTAATCATGAAATTCCTTACATTCTAGCAATGAATAATTTGGAAAATTCCCTCACCATTTATTTCACAGCCCATGCTAGGTTGCATGAGGACATGCAACCACATCAGTTGGGGAGGGGGAACTATATTCAATACATACTCACTACTATCATTCCATTCTTTTCACCACCATCACCCATTTTTCATCTCATTTACCATTCACGAGCATTTTGTTTTCTGACAAATCCTCTATTGCACTTTGCTTCATACACATTGATATACATATTGGCATGATTCATAAAGATAAAGAAAATACTTTCTTATGCACGATGATTCTTTCTATGCACATTACTAGCTTATCATTTTTAGTGAGTGTATGGTTCAATTATTATGCAGCTAGAAAATAGATGATGAAATGAATGTTGTTAACACAGGAACCAACATTCTCTACATTCATGGTTGTCACACAAGAACCAACCATAAGGAAAATGTCAGCTGTTACTCATGCATTTCACATAATGAAATTAATGTTGTTAACATAAGAACCAACATTCTTTATATTCATGGTTGTCACACAAGAACCAACCATAAGGAAATGCCATTTGTTACTCATGTATTTCACACCCTAGAAATATTCATTGTTAAAAAGACATCATCAATCAAAGCCAAATTTTAGATGCCAAAAGTTCTTGAGAATATCCATACACGGTTGCATGAGTACATGCAACAAGTTCAGCTAGGGAGTATGTTGGGACTCAGAAATGTCACTTTATCTTCCGCTATTCCTAACATTTCATCATCCCATTAACCTTTTATCATACCATTTCCATACATATATGTGGGTTTCACCTTATTATTTCCACTTTATTTATTTTTAGTATTATAAGTGAATTTATGATTAAACATTAGAAAATTAACATGTTTTTCACTAATATCTCAAAGTATGGATGAGCTTTGTAATGTGTAGGAATATGTGAAGGATTAATTCAAAGAAAAGACTTCACGTATATCTCCTCCACCATTTCAAGGAGATAGTTATGAAAAGAATATTCCAAGGAGAAGATCATGGAGATTTGGTTGAGAGACATGTGGAGAATTTGTGAGAGATATGTGGAGGATTTGAAGGGATCATATCTTGTAATAATAGGAAAGTAGTTGAGTGAATAGTGGATCTCTCATTATGAGATGGTTATTTCCTTCATGTATAAAAGAGAGTGCTCTCTGTTCATTTCAATAATCTTAAATCCTAGATTATCTTAGAATATCTTAGATCTTAGATTTCTTAGAGAATAGTAGATTGTAGAAGTTTGTCTTGACTTTGTAATATGGAGAAGGGAATTCTTAGCTTTTGTTCATAATCTTAGTTTTGATGCTTTCATGATTTATGACTGATTCTTGTGATGTAAATTAAGATTGCTTTATTGTGAATGTGAGCTCACATGTGTTGTCTTGTTGCTATTCATATGTTGTCTTTATTTTATGCAATTCACTTTCATCCATGTGTTTCATCTTCCTGCATTGGATTAGCAATTGCGTGTTTTAGCTTAAGGGGGGTTAGATTAGATTAGTCTTAGTTTCATGAGGGGTCAGATTAGCTTAATTTCACTTCACTCATCCATATACTTTGCATGTGCTTCTTAAGCCTACGAACCTCGGATTGACAAATTAAATGGCTGGGCAATTACTACAATGGAATTAAAACGACATTAATTCGTCCCAACAAAGTGCAATGCCCAGCTTGGAATTGAATCTGCCATTTACCCTGATATTGAGGAATTGCTCCGTATCTTGAAGATGTGGAGATATTTCTTGGGATATTAGCTTTGTTTTGGCTTTGATCCCCTTTATGGGGAGATCCATTTTTTTTGTAATAATTATTTAAGAGGGTGATCTTGAATGTATTAAGCACTTTTTTTTTGGACTTTTGGAAGAAGGAAGACTGATATAGGAGATTGAGAGAACACCTCTGGTTGTTCATATGGTTTATGTAATTTGTTACTAGACTTCAAATCAATACAGTACTGTCATTTCTTATCTCTTGTCTTTGTCTGAATGAATTTCTTCAAACAGATTTCAATCTTCTTTGTTTTAAATGGACAGATAATGCTGTTGATTATTTACAATTATTAAATGTGTTTATTTAACTCAGATTTATCTCCATTATTTATTTATGCATTGATAAAGTTTCATACAATTTATTTTATGAACTATCTTTATATATTTCTATGAATAATTGAACATAAATATTCAACAACATAATATGTTTGTTTTTCAACTTACATGTGCTATGCAGGTTAATTCAGAATAATAGAATCTTAAGTCACTAAGTAATTGATTTTCATTAATTAGTTGTGAATTAAGTGATGAGATTCTAATCTTATTTACATTTTTGTTGATTGAATGGAAAGTACTTGTCTGCTTACACATCTGGTTCACCTGCAGATCAACCCAGTATTGTTTTTAAGAGTAGTTTAGATCTAGATCAGGTTCCCTTTCCTAGTTAGGTTTTAAGTTTTCTTGTTCTTCATTTTTTCTGCCTTGTTTCCTAAATTGGGAAACAGATCCTTTGTGGATCAAATCCAATAATAAGCCAGTGGAGGCTACAAAAGTATCCGTGGGAGATCACCATCCCAAACAGCTCGAGGATGGAACAATACCTGCATGGCATTATTTGAAGCCTTTGGCTCGGTTTTCTTTGTGTGTTGCAAGCCTTAAACACCCTAATCAGCCACATACGCAGTTGGGGTTTCAACAAGATGCACCAAGTTGAGACACTATTTGGATTACATTGTGGGAAAATAAAAGGTCATACAAGCAACCAAACAAAGTGTTACAACAGTTAAGGAGAAGTTGAATAAGAAACCTATTGACTATGCTAAAAATGCCATAGAGTTTCTAAATGGAATGACAAAAGAGGACATCAGGAAGGTCGACATAAGGGACATGATTTCTATCATCACTTGGGCCAGGAATGTGGTAAATCAATACCATCATTTAGAAACTATCAAGGCCAAGATTGGTATCATGGCACTTGAGATTAAATTGTTTATCGAAATGTTTGAACCTTTGGTAAAAATGGGGCTTCCATTCTTCTGGAAGGAAAAGGGTGGCATGTTGTTGCATAAAGAATATTATGACCAGTTGGTTCGGTGCAGGTCAGACCACTCCAAATTCATAGACATGCAAGAAGATCTATCAGGAAAGGAAATTGTTGATAAGTTGGCAGATGATTTCAAAATAGTTTTCTCTTTCAGTGTCACGTGTGCATGGATGCCAGACTTTTCATATAGGGATCACCTGGAAATGTGGGTGTTGTCGAAGGAAATTTCCACTCTAGAATTACCTACCGCAGATCAATGGAAATCGATCAAGAAGTTTGGAAGGACCAAATACACACTGCATGCCCAAGCACGATAAGGAACAAGTCAGGGTGAGTCAGCATAAAACCGTGGGAGGTGCCATGAGCCATCTTTCTCAGTCAAGCAAGCCTGAGTCCCAGACATCACATTACTGTTTTAATCAAGCATGCTTGATATTCCTCATTTCTTGTTTTATGTATAATTCAAGGTGAGTGTGCCAACTCAAAGTTGTTAGAATATGCGATGATAATTCAGTATTGATTCCCAATTTTTGTAGCTCAATTTATCTCTGTTTCGAGGTTGGTCTCGAGACCCCATGAAAATTATAAATGTAACCTCTACGGAGGAGTAAGGGGTTGGTTTGACTTTCATTTTTTGAAGCCTCTGTGCTCGGATTGTAGCTCTGTAAACTTTCATGGAAGTGATAATGAAAAATGTTTCTTCTAGTTTCTGAGATTCATCACAGTGTTCATATTCAGTTTGTGTTTCTTGTTTGCATCATTTTTATATGTGTAAATTCCTGCTAATGCTTTCTAGTTGTGTGCGAGGAATTCATTTCTTTAAGCGCTCCTTTCATCACATATAACATTTGTAATGTGTCTGTAATGATTGTTGTGGAATTCATCCTTGTTAGATGCTCCATTTCTGTCATTACCCTTATTATTGTTGTTGATAAAGGTGTTTTCGAGAGATTCATCTGTAGATAGGTGCCTCTTGTTGCATTGGACATTTTCTCCTTTCTCCTACCACCACTTGAAGATATTTGACTGAATATTACACTAACTTTCCCTTAGATTACAAAAGGGAATATCATTTCTCATTATTTGTTGTAATATCCTTGAATGATTCATACTGTGACTCCATTTCCCAATGGTATTTGATATTTTTCTATTTCACAATCTTCAAATTTACAAACAAATTTGTTCCCATCAGAAATATAGCCTTCTGAATGCTTGTTTAAAGCTATATGTATATGTGAATGGTCCTGTGGAAAAGAGAGATCCCTCTAATACTATAAAGGCTAGAGTACAGTCTAAAGATTGGTTTGAAATGGTTAACCCTATGATTCTCCTACCACAACCATAGGATAAATTACAGGGTAGTAACATATTGGCACTGTTGTCAGGGAGTAATTAGTATTATCTCCTTTGGAAAACGACATTGCCCTAGTTCTATGACCTAGTTGAGCAGGCGGTCCTAGATGGCATGTTGGTTGTAAATGCTCTAGCAACTCCACTCAAAGCCTTTGGAAGACAACTCCACTGGAAATACTGGCAACCAAGGAGTTGCAAAGAGTTTCAGGTTTATTGTTGATGGTGAACAATAGTAAAACATCAATAAGGTTGTGCATCTTTCACCTGGCAACTCCACCTTCAAAGAATCTAGTCTTAATAATTTTCTATGGTGATTCTACTGGGGAAATTATCTCACTGCAAAGGTATGGTGATAAAATGAGGTACTCAACTGTGAATATTCTCCAAGATATCCTATGATTTTTTGTAAACTTTTTCCTATCCTCTCCTAGGCTGGTCAAAACAACTTTCCATTATTTATTGTGCTCAAAACAAGGACATGGGTTTAACCAGATATATCCTTATTTAAGAACTGAAATTATCCCTTTGTCTTGTACATATGATTTTGACCAATATCCTTCAGTCGAGCCACATAAGAAAAATTATCATCCCTGTAAAAATCATGATGCTATAGTTGATACTACATCCTTTTTCGAGCCTCCAAGTAAGGATCTCCAACCCCTCGTCTGATCAAGAGTAACCCCCAATTCCCTCTGAATTATCCTACATCCTTTTTCTAGCCTCTAGGTAAGGATCTCCAACCCTCATCCGATCAAGAGTAACCCCCACTTCCCTTTTAATTATCTCATTAAACTCCACTGCCACAAAATAGTCTACTGCCATAGCCTTATCTCCCACCATTTTAGAGCTTAAGCAACCTTCATCATTCAGTTTTACAGTCCTTCATAGCTCTGCAGGGCCTCACAACAGATTGACTCTATCTATCACACCAGTTTCAACTCCTCTTGGAAACCCTGCTATAACCCCAACAAAGGCTAAAACATTTAATGTTCTCCCTACTGCCCTTCAAGACCTCCCCTAGGGGTACGCCCAAAAACTCAAACAATTTACTCGGTAGAGGAGGTATTTATCTGAGGAACACTTGAGATGGTTTTCAGACATGACAAACCTAGAAGAAGTAGACCATGAGGATATTAATCAAGTCATACTATTTTCCAAAAGTCTTGCTGGAGAAGCAAGAAAGTGTTTCACAAGTCTTCTGGACAACTCAATTTTGAACTATCAAGCTTTTGAAGAATCTTTCAAGAACAAATGGGAAAAGAAGAAAGACCCCAGGAAGTTTTTGTCCCAATTCCATTCCATGAGGAGAGGGGAGAGTGAATCTATCTAGGATTTTTACAACATATTTATGAAAGTATCTGATGCCATCCCTGCCCAGTTCAAGCCTCCTCTTGGTTCTTCCCAACTCCAATATGCCGAAACTTTTGATAGTGAATTTTCTTTGTGGTTGAGTGAAATAAAATCAGCCTCCGTAGATGATATGATGAATGATGCCACAGACATAGAGATAAACCTATCTGCTGCTAGGGAAAAAAGGAGAGAAGAAGGAGAAAGAGGAGAAGATAAAGATCTCACCCAACCTTCTTTTTCTAACTCACAAGAGTCCTAGGTGGACATGATGATGGAAACCATGGAAAATTTGATGGGGAGACTCACTATGGACAATAGAAAACCTCCCATAGAAAAACTAAAGGATAATGAACAACCCTCTGAAAATTTTGCAAGGCCTGCATTGGTTAAAGAAGAAAATCTGATTCCAATCCATGATCAAAATTCGGAAGATAGGATGGGAAATGAGTATGCTGAAAGTAGTTGTTTTCCATTGTGTTTTACCTCTTTTAATTTTCTGAAACAAATATTAAGAGTTTCTAATCAAACACAGAAACTTGAGGTTATGAACGATGTCATGGATTTTTTGGGAATGGATAATGAGAAGGGTGAACAACTAGAATCCTCTATGCATTCTAATCTTGTTTTTATGAGTAGGAAGATGATCAACCTAGTGTTGTACATGAGGAGTGTTATAATTTGTTTGATGAAGAATGCCCTCAGCCTATTATAAAATCTATCTATGGTGGTTTTAAAGAAATATCCACTCCACCTATTTATGATGAATATGAGGATGACTACTTGGAAGATGAGGGTCCTAAATGGAATGTCTCTTCATTTTATTCAAATTCATAATTTCCATTTCAAGAAGAGTTCATTTCACTTGGTTTTATTGAAGGAGAGGAAGATTTTTCTGCTGAAACACATAAAGAGAATTGAGCTGTCACTTCAGAAATTTTGAATGAGATTCTTGATGCTCCATTTGAAGAATGTCTTAAACATTATTTTCAAAGCTCTTGTAAAAAACAGTTTGATAGTATGCAGGTGGAGCTACAGTTTGAGCAGCATTACCGGGGCAAGCAAATGCCAGAAAAATTTGAAGACAATCATGGATTTTATGATCCAGTGGCTGAATATATGGAGCATCCCTGTCATGACAAGCACATAACAAAAACATTTAAAGGTGGTCATGACCTAGTGGATGAATATGTGAAAAGGCTTTGCAGTAATTATGGCTAGATATGGATTTTCAACAAAGACCAATTTCTCTATCATAACCTTTTTCCATTGAGTCCTTCATTTCTGTTTTTGATCAAGCATGGGGAGAAAATTTGCTTATGGGATCATTTTCTTGATTGGATTCACTAGAATTCGGAATTTACTTGATTAGGTATTGATGCTCAGTAAGTAGGGTAGGTAGGTGTGAATAATATCGACATGGTGAGAATTTCTTTTAAGCAATTTTTTTAGTTTTTTTTTCCAATATCTGTTCAGTTTTTGTTTCCAGAGCACGTTGGTGATTTTAGGAGAATATTGGGACCAGCCCAATGGATCAGGAAATTGGTCTACAGGGTTCTTCGCTACCTCATAGGGAGGATAACATCCCCAAGTTGGAGCCATTGTCAGCACATGTGCTAAATCGAGGATTTTAAAAAATTCCTCCACACTTATTCCCTTGTAAAAGAGTATGCAGGTGAAAAGTGAGGGGGGTAGGTCAAAACATTTTCATGTATTATGACCTAGAGGTATGCAAAGAAGGGTTTGAAGTTGTTTGGGACACTTATTCCTAATTCTGAATGGAAAAATGAGTTATTCAATGGTGTGGCATAAAAAAACTTTGAAAATAATTAAGTTGTAACCTTTTACTAGAGTCCAGATAGGAAAATCTATTCATGGTTATGCGGTAGCTGAAATGAAAGGCACATATCGACATCGAGCAGGATCAATGGTCATGAACAATTCTGCAAAGGGAAAATACTTGGTATAAAATATTTTTGGTAATTGCAGAATGGTGTTAAATAGTAGGCAAGACCAACCATTGGATCCAAATATGGAGGAATATCGACGGTCGTCTCGAGTTTCGTCGATGGAATTTGTATGGAGAAATGAAATTTCAAACGCTGTGGAATTGGGTAGGGGTCACAAGTTTCAACGACCCAGATGAACCTAGTCTTAGATCTACGCCATAGATCACTTTTTCCAATCCAACTTGCATTCCGTTATCAAAAATTTGGAAACGATAGAATTTGGCAGGGGCCGCAAGTTTCAATGGTCCAGATCTACCCCCCTCACAATCAATAACGGGGGTCAAATATACTCCCGCAACATGCACGTGGATAACCTTCCCCTCGGGTCAGTGAAATTAGGTAGGGACCGCATGTCTCTACGGTCGGGATCAACTCTCGATTCCTGATCTATGAAAACGATGGATTCTGCCGATGCAAGGGGCACAACAGATAAGGATGCTCGAGTTCAACTAAATGAGTTAGGAGCTACACGATCCAATGACCGTGATGAAGATAGGGTTAATATCAACGATGGAGGCATACCCCACGGAGCAAAGATGCATGGAAATTAAGGAGTGCGGTATAATAGAGGAAAATACCGATGGAGTAAAGGAAAGCAGGATTGATGGTCTAGTTTGAAGAAGGGCTGGATGAATGGATGAGAGCTATTCCTGCCAAAGAAGGTGCAAGCAAATTATCAGAAAAGAATAATATAAGAAATGTGTGCATGAGAATTTAGGTTATTCGTATGATTCTGTGCATTGGATAATGAGATCAGGACTGTGCATAAAGATGTCATCTAGGACAAACCCCATCAGCTCATTTGTCAAAGTATCAGGTAGGCCACATTTTCTCCATTACATATAGTATATAATATGGCTTAGGTAGAAGGATTATCTGACTAAAGTTTGGAATATGAGAAAATTGAAGAATTATTAGAGGATAGGGATTCTAATATTTTCGACACCATCCTACTAAATATACCCATAGAAACTGTAAAAGACAAACTAAAGGTACCGAGGGACCAGGGAACTGATATGCATGGTGTCTATAGTTCATTTTTCCACCTTTTCTCCATGTACCAAACCATGAATTGTCCCAAGTTTATCGACTAGTGCATCGCTGGTTACTCTTCTTTTGAGAAGGTAATCATGGACGTCTCTATGTATAAAATCCTTTTCTCGGTCAGCCTCCTCATCGTTAGGAACACATTCTTTGTTCCTGAAGAGTTCAGTAAAAAATCCACAGAGTACAGTGAAGAAAGCATTGTACAATAATTTAGAGAGGAAACTATAGAAAAGAAAAATGCATTCTTTAAATCCTGTTTCAAACCTGATGCCCAGCTCAAAAATTACTTGTACCCTGTAGATGCCAAGGAATTCAATGAGGAAACACAGTGCGTCTAGAATATTCTTAGTTAGTTTTTAGGGATGGATACTGAAAAATACATCACATAGCCCAAGTTGAGTTTATTGTTCACCCTGAGCACCTGTCCAGTCGACTAAGAGGATCCCAGCTAGTAAGTCCATGTTTCTTGCCTCAAGTTTGACGAGTTCCTAGCCGAGAACATTCACTCTCAGCAAGTAGATTTCCCTAAGACCATAACTTTTAGATTTCAGTCCTACCTATTGATAATGTTTATGTCTTTCAGTGAAGAGAACCTCCAACTTCCAGAAATGGTGATCACAAAGGAAATCAACAATGATTACACCAAATTCATGAACTTTTTAATGATAGGAGTATATAGTGCCTTCTTCTAGAAACAACTACCTAGAGTGTTACCTGAGATGAAGGAAACCCTGCAATCCTCCCTTGACAAGATGATTGGATATTGGTTCTTGTCAAAGAAAAGTACAATAATCAGGCTATATGGATTTGTCCACCAACCTTACAAGCTTCCTATCTCTTTTACTCTTAGCATGCTTTCTTTAGAGCTAATCAGAGAGAGGCTGATAGTGGAAAAAGAACACATCCCGAGTTTTAGGAAGTCTTCAGAAATAGAATATCCTTGGGCCATAGGCCCATTTGTCATCAAGAAAAAGTTTGCTCTCCCACTGATAGAAAGTCTGATAAGAGGGATGGGGTTCCCTACTGAGGTTGGCATCAATTATGACCCATGTCACATCATATCAAACAAAATGCAAGCCAAAAAAAATAAACCTTTTGAGCACCAAGAGGTGGCAAGCCTACTAGAGGATGTGAATTGGTTAGACTACCTCTAGAAGAAGCAGGGATTTGATGGTATGGAGGAGGACCCCACTTCTCCGTCACAGGGAATAAACTCATCTCCACCTGGAACTTCATTCCTGGGCCTAGTAGCAGAGAAGGTTACACCTCTGGCTAGTGTCCATGAGAATTCCAACAAGAGGGACTTCTCTGATTCCATGGACACAAAGGATGAAGACACAACCAACACACCAAAGAAACAAAAGTTGGATGCTACAGGTTCGCTGGTACATGGAGCTAGTGGCAAAGGAAAGCATAAAACAGTAAAGGTCAAAGTCCCTGCCTTTGAGGTTCAAGAATATGAATTTTCCCAGACACCTGAAGGATCAAAAAACATATATAAGTCCAAGTCTGAGCTGTTGGAAAAATACAAAGAAACAAAAGACATCACCATGGGCGAGTCTCTCAAATTGTTTGCAGAGGTAAGGAAAACCTATGGTCAAGAGGTGTCTCTGGTTTTTTTCAGAGATCACAAGCACAATACATTGAATCTATCTATAGCCTCTAAGAATAGAGTATCCAAGATGAGGATAAATCTGGGTGATATCCCTGTACCAGATATGATCCACTTCCATAAGCAGACATGGGACATTATCCATACTAATTTGCTGAAGTCAACTCTCAAGCTATCCAAGATACAGACCAACAAGAGCAGAGTTGAAAATCAACTGATGCAAGAGAAGGTAGAAAACAGAGCCCACCAGGCTCAGATCAAGAAGCTTCAGATAGACTTATTGCTGGTTGAAAACCAAGCTGATAAAGGGGATGGTACCAAAAAGTTGATCAAGGAGAAAGAAGAGACCATTCAACTGCTGAATAAAAATATGAAGATTTCAGCTACACACTTGATCCAAGCTTTAGAGCTATCAAAACTAGAAAGGGATAAATATAGATTAAATGGTAAGATTATAGAATGCCAGGCCTAGCTACTGAAATTCATAGAAAAAGAGAAGCAATGGCATAAGGATATGACCCTGATATTGGAGAGTGAGAAGTATCTCAAGAACAAAGCAGATGATCTAGAGAAAAGGCTACATGAGAAAGAGAAAGAACTCGAAAAGGCAGTCACTCCTCCCATCACTGAACCTAGTGAGTTCTCCATCGTTCAAGCACTAGCACAAGTAAGTCTGAAGGAGTTGGAGCTAACGGGGTTAAATCACTAGAATAAGAACCTGTAGGGCTTGGAAATGGAAAGGGAACATGAAAGAAAGATATGTGAGGAAAAGTGTGCATAACTACAGATTACGAATAAGAAACTTTCCCAGTAGGTCACAGGGAAATCAACAGTCCAGGGGGAAAAGAACTTAATATGGGATGCCCTCATATCATAGGCCACCAAGTTGAGACCCTATCTAGATTGCATTCTAGACAAACAATAGGTCATACCAGCAGCCAAGCAAAGTGTTACAACAGTCAATGAGAAGCTGGATAAGAAACCTGTTGACTATGATAAAAATGCCATAGAGTTTCTAAATGGCCTGACAGAAGAGGAGACCAGGAAGGCCAATATAAGGGATAGGATTTCTATCATCACTTGGGCCAAGAAGGTGGTAAATCAGTACCATCATTTATAAACTGTTGAGGCCAATATTGGTATCATGGCACATGAGATTAAAGTGTTTATTGAAATGTTTGAACAGTTAGTAAAAATGGGGTTGCCATTCTTTTGGCTAGAAAAGGGTGGCATATTGTCATAGAAAGAATACTAGGACCGGTTGGTTTGATGCAGGTCAGACCACACCAAATTTGCAGACATGCATCAATATCTATCAGGAAAGGAAATTGTTGATAAGCTGGTAGATGATTTTGAGATATTGTTCACTTTTAGGGCCACGTGTGCACGACTACTGGACTTTTCATATAGGGATCATGTGGAAATGCGAATGATGTCGAAGGAAATGTCCACTCTGGAATTACCTACCACAGATCGATGGAAATTGTTTGAGAAGTTTGGAAGGACCAAATACACACTACATGCCTAAGCATGATAAGGAACACGTCAGGGTGGGGTTAGCATAAAATCATGGGAAGTGCCCTAAGCCATCGGTTTCAGTTATGCGAGCCTGAGTTCCATACATCTCATTACCATTAATCAAGCATGCTCGATATTCCTTATTTCTTGTTTTATGTAGAAATCATGGTGAGTGTGCCACCTCAAATATTTTAGAATATGCGATGATGATTTGAGATTGATTCCCAAATTTTGTAGCTAAGTTTGGCTCTATTTGGAGGTTGGTCTCTGGAGCCCATGACAATTATAAATGTAACATCTACGGAGGAGTAAGGGGTTGGTTTGAATTTCATTTTTTGAAGCCTCTGTGCTTAGATTGTAGCTCTATGAAATTTCTTGGAAGTGATAATGAAAAATGTTTCTCTGAGTTTCTGAGATTCATCACAGTGTTCATATTCAGCTTGTGTTTCCTATTTGCATCATTTGCATATATGTAAATTCCTACTAATGCTTTCTAGTTGTGTGTGAGGAATTTGTTTCATTAACTGCTCCTTTCATTAGATATAGCATTCATAATGTGTCTGTAATGATTGTTGTGGAATTCATCCTTGATAGATGTTCCATTTCTGTCACCCTTATTGTTGTTGCTACTAAAGGTGTTTTCAAGAGATTCATCTGTATATAGGTGCCTCTTGTTGCACTAGACTTTTTCTCCTTTCTCCTACCACCACTTGAAGATATTTGACTAAATATTACACTCACTTTTCCTCATATTACAAAAGGGAATATCATTGCTCATTATTTGTGTTAATATCCTTGAATGATTCAGACTGTGACTTTATTTCCCAATGGTATTTGATATCTGTCTGTCTTACATTCTTCAAATTTACAAAGAAATATGTTCCCATCATAAATCTATCCTTATGAATGCTTGTTTAAAGCTATATGTATATGTGAATGTTCCGGTGACAAAGAGAGAGCCCTCTCTGACTGTAAAGGCTAGAGTACAATCTAAATATTGGTTTGAAATGGTTACCCCTGTGATTCTCCTACCACAACCATAGGATAAATTATAGGGTGATAACACTACTAGCATAGGAGAACTTCCTAGTTACACCTCAAGTTCCTTATGATCTTATCATCTCCAACATGGGAACACACACACACACACACACACATGTAAGGACTAACTATGATCAAACAACCTGCTACACTAGGAATTTTATGTTCTTGGTAAAAATCAAGGACTTATTACATCTGAACAACCTGTTTCCATGATATTTTCCATTTAGACAACTTTCAGGGCTTATTACATCTAAGTAACCTACGTAACATGCCAAGGATCCTATTTACACTCAGACAACCCATATAGATTATTACATTCTAGTAACCTGTGTACCATGCCAGGTCTTATTTACACTTGAATAACTTGTCTCAAGTCTGATTACATCCAAGGATAACCTACGAGCTTCGCTAGGACTGATTACATCCGAGGAAAACCTACATGACTGATTACATCCGAGCAACCTGCTTCAGTAGGATTTTTTCTGCTCAGGAAATGTCTCATTTCCCATGTGAGATATCATGCATCTACGTCTTTTGATCTCTTAATATTTATAGCATAGAAACATATCAAGACTAATCATGTCTAAGGATAACCTACGAGATTCACCAAGACTTATTACATCCAAGGACAACCTACAGGACTGATTAAGTCTGAGGAAACTACGATATTCACCATGAATTTTACGTTCATACAACTTGTCTCTCTATATATTCTAGAACACATTGTTCCCTCTTTCAATGGGTCTCATTCTGGATCACACCAAGTCTTTCTCTTAAGTACCTAAACTTCACTCTGGTTAGAGGCTTGGTCAACACATCGACTATCTACTCATTTGCTGCAACACACTAGAGATTCACTTCTCCTATCTACACCATATCCCTAATATAGTGGAACTTGATCTCTATGTGCTTTAACTTATCATGGAACACATGGTTCTCTGATAGCTTCATGAAACTTTGATTGTCACAGAAGATACAAGTCACATCTAACTTGATATCAAACACATAATAAAATAGCTTCCGCATCCACACTGCCTCGAAACTAGCCGAGCAAGCAATAACATACTCTTCCTCGGTTGCACTTAGCGCCACACAGGACTGCTTCCTTCTTAACCAGGAGATCAAGACAGATCCCAAACTGAAGCAGCAACCCGAAGTCATCTTCTTATAAATGGAGCTACCTACCTAATCTGAATAACCATAATCGTGTAGTTTAATCTTCTGATTCACATCATACTTTAGCTGATAATCCACTACACCCTTTAGGTACTTCAATACATTCTTTACAACTATGAGTTGAACATGGCTCAGATCCATCAAGAACTAGCTCAGGGTGTTCACAACAAAGCATATGTCTGGTATCGTATTCATTAGATACATCAATGAGCCAATCATTTGATGATATATCATGGAATCAACCAAATCAGATGAAGCATAACAAAAAAGATTCAAGTTTGATTCCATTGGTGTGGCTATTGCCTTATAGTCTAGCATTCTGAATCTCTTCAAAATCTCCACTGCATACTTTTATTTACCAAGGAAAATCCCATCTACGTTGTGCCACACCTCCATGTGTTCGGGTACACAGGGTACTCCCAAAAGACCAAACACCTTGAGCAACCGCTTCACATAAATAGATCACAGATCAACACATCGATGTTTGTCACGTGGTTAAAACCCTCGAGAGAGAAATAGTCCATGACCCCAGCCAAATAGCTACTTGGAGCAATTTATTATGCAAAAGAAAGAAATTTACATGAGCTTCTCATAATCAATCAACTAGCCAAGGACCCTCCATTCTCTTTAAATAGATATCATGGACCAATCGGGTGTTAAGCCACGTATCAATGGTAGGTATGATCTAAGAGAAATGGAACTGTCGGATCACTTTATGTCTTGGGCATATCATGACCGTCGGATTATAATATTTACAAATGCATACTAATGCATACTAAAGAAACAAACTTTACCTAACGGATATATTACACAAGTTGAACTTAACTAACTCCTAAGTGTCTAAATATCCTAACATCCCCCCTTAAGAATAACTTGGGATAGGATTTAAAGATTTACAAAAGTGACACTATTAGGAGAAGGAAGGAGGCATTAGAGCCTATACCCCCTTAAGGACACATTCCTGAACTCCTAACATAGATCGAAGTTTAGAAAACTTCACTTCTGTAAGAGACTTGGTGAAGATGTCTGCAACTTGATCATCTGTAGGGCAATAGAGCATTTCAAGAACACGATCATGAACAATATTTCTGATGAAGTGCATGTGTAGCTCAATGTGTTTGTTGTGTTGATGTAGAATTGGATATTTGGAAAGCTTTATGGCACTTTGATTGTTGCACCAAAGTGGAGTAGGATGTTGTTGCTTGAATACAAACTCTGAAAGGATTTGTCAAAGCCATAAAGCATCTCGACTGGCATTAACTGTGGCTCGATATTCTACTTCTGCTGAAGAAAGAGCAATAGCTTGTTGTTTCTTACAGGCCCAAGTGACAAGTCCAGATCCTAGACTAAAAACATAACCTATAGTAGACTTTCAATCATCAGTATTACAGGTCCAATCTGAATCAGTGAAACCAACCAACAAAGGTTTCCCTCCTGTACTGTAATGAATTCCAAACTGAATTGTACCTCAAATATATCAAAGTACTATTTTTGCTGCTTTCCAGTGAATTTCATGAGAAGTTTGCATATAACGGTCAACACGACCAATGGCAAAGGAAAGGTTAGGATGGGAATGAGTCAAGTATAAAAGACTACCAACAAGCTAACGATACAAGGTGGCATCTACTTCGGGGGAAGTACAAGTGGCAGAAAGTTTGACTCCAGGCTGGAAGGGAGAAGCTGTTGGTTTACAATCTTCCATGTGGAAGTGACGAAGAAGGTCACAAGCATACTTAGACTAGATAAGAAAGATTCCTTCTTTGGTTTGTAAGACTTGGAGACCAAGAAAATAATGCAAATGTCCTAAATTTGACATTTCAAAATTTTGCTTAAGATTGAATTTCACATGGGTTATAAGTTTAGGGTCACTACCAGTAAGGATAATATCATCAACATAAAGAACAAGTATGATGAGATGGTTTCCTACTTTCTTGGTATAGACATTGGGGTCAGAATGGCATCTAGAAAAATTAGTGTCAAGGAGAAAGCTATCCATTTTGGAATACCAAGCTATAGGAGCTTGCTTAAGGCCATATAAGGATTTCTTAAGGAGACAGACAAGGCTAGAGTTATCCGGAACATATCCATGAGGTTTTTCCATGTAAATTTCCTCCTGTAAATCACCATGTAAAAATGCAGACTTGACATCCATTTGATGGACTTCCTAGTTATGTAAGGCTGCAAGGGAAAGAACAAGGTGGATGGAATTCATTTTTGCAACAGGAGCAGAGGTTTCATTGTAGTCAATCCCTTCAACTTGGGAAAAACCTTTAGCAACTAACCTTGCCTTAAGTCTTTCAACACTTCCATCTGATGCATACTTAGTTCTGTAGACCCATTTACATCTAACAAGTTTTATTCCTTTTGGAAGAGGAATAAGATCCGAAGTATTGTTCACCATTAAGGAATGATATTCTTCATCCATAGCTGCATCCCAATATAGATTTCCTGAAACTTCTACAAAATTTTCTGGATCATGATTCTTGGAAACTTGAGCCAAAAGAGAAGAGGCTCACTAAAACTGAGAACATGTTCGACGTTGATCTCTAGGATCACTGGCAAGATCATCGGTTGCTTCACATGTTGAATGGACCCATCGAGGAAACATTGGTGCTGGTGCAACTGGAGGAACATGAGTAGGCGGAGGTGGATTTTCATCCTCACTATCATCGTCAAAAACTGGAAATGGGAACCTGTCAAGGAAGTTGGAAGAAGAAGAAGAAGAAGAAGAAGAAGGCATAATTGTCGAATCGGGCTCATGCCAAAGATGGCACACCTGCCAAGTTAGGATCATAGGCCAAGAGATTTTCATCAATTTAACATCTCTTTTAATGATTATATCATGTGAATGGGGATAAAGAAGTCTATAACCTTTTACATCTTTAGAATATCCAACAAATATGCACTTTTCACTTTTAGGCTGCAATGCTTTCCGTTTTTCATCCGGAATGTGAGCCCATGCTTCACAACCAAACACACGAAAGTGACTTACATATGGTATAATTTTACTCCATGCTTCTTCCAGTGTTATACCTTGTAAAAATTTAGTGGGTGTGTGATTAACTATGTAATTTGCACAATTTATGGCCTCATCCCAATATTGAAGACTTAGTCCCTTAGATTGGATAATACAATTAGCCATTTCTTTTAAAGTGCGGTTCTTCCATTCAGCTACACCATTTTGCTGTGGTGTATATGGAATAGTGTGTTGTTGTTCGATTCCTTGTTCATTGCATAATGTAGTGAACTTGTTGTTAACATATTCTCCTCCATTGTCAGATCTTAACTTAATAAGTTGATGACCAAATTGTTTTTCAACAAGGGCCTTGTAGGCCAAGAACATGTTAAACACTTCGCTCTTAAGTTTTAGGAAGTAAACCCAAGTGCATCTAGAATAGTCATCAATAAAAGTTAAGAAATATTTGAAACCAGAAAACGATGCAGATGGAAGAGGGCCACACAAGTCACTATGCACAAGTTCCAAGGGAACTGAGGCATGCCAAGAGGCATGTTTGTCAAAACTGTCCCGATGATGTTTTCCGAGTACACAACTGGAACAAACACCATCCTTGCAAGATACTATAGAAAGAGTAGTCACCATATTGTCTTTACATAGTTGTTGCAATGAGCGATAATTTAAGTTACCAAATCGCTCATGCCAAAGTTTGCTCAAGTTATCACTATGAGAAACAAAAACTGAAGGAAAAGGTGATGACCCAAATGTGTTAAATTTGTACAACCTGGTAATATCATCAACAGTTCCAGTAGCAAGGACATTTTGAGGATTTTTAAAATCCTTGATTACAACTTGGTGAGGTGTAAACGTCACAGTTTTACCTTCACCAGAATGAGTAATTTGATAGACTGATAACAAATTGTAGGAAATTTTTGGAACACATAGTACATCACTGAAATGACCATTTTCTACTGGAACTGTTCCAGATCCTACAACACTTAGAGATCTATCATCACCAACAAATATTTGTTTGGTGTTACATTATTGCATAGTAGAAAAGATGGCTTGATCCTTAGCCATATGATAAGATGCTCCAGAATCAATGAGCCATTCAATTGAAGTAGAAGAAGAAGATGTAGTATAAGAGTAACCAGAAGCACAAAGTGCATGTCGATTAAAGGTAGATTCTGAAGATGAATCTAGGCCGATGTGGTGCTTCTTCATTGCTACTTTCAAGGCTGCCATCTTCTTGAAACACTTAGATTCATCATGATTATCTTTCCCACAGAAATTGCAATGACGCTCAGTCTTCTTTCCTTTTGACTTGGATCCTTTGTCATTTTTTAAAGAAGCAGCTGACTGAGAGGGTTTGGGACCCTTGTTGTTTGGCTTATTATTGTGAAAAATCTTTTTCTTGGGAGACTTGGACTTTTCTTTCTGTTGGGACAATAAGGCTTTCCCAGATGTATCTACATTGTTAATTATTCCAAGATGAATGAGCTTATCTTGCTCTCTAAATAAGCAATCACAAAAGGATTCAAGACTAAGCTCTTGATAGCTAGCTGCAGTCAAGGATTCTTTCACGGAGTAGAATGTAGATACAAAAACAGAATATGCAGGTCTAAGTTTGGAAAGAATATGATAAATACATTGTTTGTTTTGTTTCTTAATATTGCATTCGACACATAAGAGTCTAAGAGTTTTATACGTAGATAAATAGTCTTGAATGCATGAAAAATCATTTGGATTCAAGAAAATCAACTCATTCTCAAGTTGATGACCTTGAATTTAATTGTGTTTACCAAACACAGATTCCAAATTTTTCCAAGCTTGATCAGGTTCATCAATTCCAGATATGTGGAATCACAAATCAGTAGAGATGGACATCCCAATCAATCCATGAGCTTCATCACATCTATTTTCCCATTTAATTTTCTTATCATCATCAGTGTGTTATGTTTCTTTCCCTGAGGTTATCCTGAAAAGTCCCCTACTTCGCAGAACATCCTCCATACGAGATTTTTATGAGAAATAGTTACAACTTATAAGTATAATATCACAAGGGGTGGCCATACTGTAAAATAATGGCTAAAAGAATAGAAGCTAACTATCTAGATGCAAATACCTTGAAAAAATATGAAGTTTAAAAAAAAAGGCATTAAAAACTGATTTTGGATGATGAAGTTATGTTTGATCAAAGAAAATGTTGAAGATGTCCCCAATAGTGACTTGGAAGATATTAATTTGACTAACTAAAAAAAAGAACCCCCATATTCCCAATATCAACCTTTGACAATCACTTGACAATGAAGTCTTTTAAGTGAATCACTTTTGTAGAATAAGTGATGTTCACTTTTACAATAATGTTACTTTAAATAGTGTGGCAATAAATTAAAAGACTTAAGTGACTCACTTTTTATTTTATTTTATTTAAGTGAGATGCACTTTTACAATAAAGGAACTTGAAAATAGAAATTGCATGCAGTAAAAAGTAGCTTAATAAGACTTGAACTCAAGACCTATTAAGGAATAAAGCAACTTTGGACCAAGTGAGCTAAGTTTAAAAGGTACGTAAAAGAATGGAAAGAGTAAGGGTTTTTTTTTTTTTAAATTATTTTCTTCTCTCTCGTTCTCTGTGCTTGCCTTTGTTTCTGCAAATCACAAAAAAAAAAAATTTCCACACAATGGGGTTAGGCCTTGGTTAGCTTACTCGAAAAGTATACGTTTTCAAGTTTTTTCGCTTTTTCTGATTTGTCGTGATTGCACAAGGTGGATGACAAAGACCATATGTAGTCGAGAAGACAAGAAAGAAAAAAACTTTTTCTTTCTGTTTCTGATTCGTCGCGATTGCGCAAGGTGCATGATAAAGAGCATACACAGCCAGGGAAGGCAATAGTCCGAGACTAAAACAATAAATATCTAATATTAAAACTAATAAAATATGAGAGATTTAAAAAAAAAAAACCGTCACTGTAACATTATACCTTCATATTTGCCGAAATGGGTGTTTCTGGAACAAACGGAAATAATTTTTGATGAAACAAAAACTCTTTCCCAATGGAAACGATGCTCTAGATGCAATGGAATAGCTCCCATAGGCCACAAATGCACAAAAAATCCAGAACCAAAAACCCTTTCAAATTTTTGGCAACACCGATTCCAGATCTTGATCAAAACCGAAAGTGGCTCTTCATAAACATTCTGATACCATGATCGGGTACACAGGGTACTCCCAAAAGACCGAACACCTTGAGAAACCACTTCACACAAATAGATCACAGATCAACACACCGATGTTTTTCATGTGGTTAAAACCCTCGAGAGGGAAATAGTCCACGGCCCCAGCCAAATAGCTACTTGGAGCAATTTATTATGCAAAAGAAAGAAAGTTACATGAGCTTCTCATAATTGATCAACTAGCCAAGGACCCTCCATTCTCTTTAAATAGAGATCATGGACCAATCGGGTGTTAAGCCATAGATAAATGGTAGGTATGTTCTAAGAGAAGTTGAACCGTAGGATCACTTTATGTCTAGAGCATATCGTGACCGTCGAATTAGAATATTTACAAATGCATACTAATACATACTAAATAAACACACTTTACCTAATGGATTAATTACACAAGTTGATCTTAACTAAATCCTAAGTGTCTAAATATCCTAACACCATGCCTAAGAAGTAGTGCATCATAACGAGGTCTTTCATCTAGAAATACATAGCAAGACTACTTATTGCATATTTAATGAGTTCATCCTCACCCATTAAAAACAAGTCATCGACATATAGCAGGAGCATCACTGGTCTTTCGCCTTCAATCTTGAAGTAAAGGTTGGAATCCACTTTACTCTTGGTAAATTATATTCCCATGAAGAAGCTATCCATCTTGTTGTACCAGGTGCTCGGTGCATGTATCAATCCATGGAAGGCCTTCTTCAATTTGCACACATGATTCTTCCTATCATATGTCTCAAATCCCATTGGTTGTTATATGAACGCTTACTCCTCGACTACACCATTCAATAATGATTTCTTAACATCGATTTGGTGTATCTTCCATTTCATAATTGCAGCCAATGCAAGTATGGATATAATGGAAGTGTACCTCACCATGGGTGGAAATGTCTCCTTGTAGTTGATGCCTTCTTTCTGTGAGAATCCTCTTGGTATGAATATTGCCTTGCATTTCTCGATGCTACCATCTGCAACATGCTTGATATTGTAGATCCACTTCAAAGTCACAACAAACTTCCTTTTCAGTCCCAAAACTATTTCCCAGACATCATTCTTGATAATCGATTGATATTCCTCGATGATGGAATCATTCCATTATTTATTTTCTACATCCTCTTCATAGGTGGAAGGTACCTTGTCAATGATGTCACATAGCATGGCCACATAGTTGTTGTAATTATTTGGCCTTTTCCTTTCTCTATGCATTCCTTTTAGAGAACCATACATTTCTTCTTCTTGTATGAGCTCCCGATCCCATGCTAGTTTCCTATTGTGGGATTCCTTCTCAAGAAGTCTCTCTATCGACTCTTATGGTTATGCCATGTCATGATATTCATGGTTTTCTGGAATTTCTTCTCCAATTTCCATACCTTGGACTCTCGTTTCTTCAAGTTTGTCGAACTACTGAATATGTATCCTCCTTGTTATGAAGTATGTCGATCTATATGAAAGGTTACATCTCTATTGATGTCAATCTTCTTGAATACTAGGAGGTATATTCAACAGAACTTTTATGTATCACTGTATCCTATGAATATACCCTTCCTCCTAGAAGGATTGAGCTTGGTCCTCTTCTCCTTTGGGATGTGTATATACACCGAGAAACCAAATATTATAAGATGGTTTACTTATGGTTTCTCTCCTGAGAAAGCCTCTTTCAAATTTTTCTTTTCATGTACTCGATGAGGGGTACGGTTCTATACATACACAATTATCCTTGTTTCTTCTGCCCAAAGGTGCATAGGAAGATCCTTGTCATGTAGAATTTCTTTCACTACTTCCATTATGGTTCAGTTCTTTTGTTCCAAAACCTCATTTTGCTGAGGATTGTACAGAGTTCTCAAATACCTCTTAATCCCAGACTCTTTGCAGAGTTCCTTGAATTCTTCTGAGATGAATTCTCTACCATTATTTGAACGCGGAGTCTTGATCTTCCTTTCAATTTAGTTATCGACAAAGGATTTATATTCCTTGAGCTTACTAAATACTTAATTTTTCCCTTTCAAGAAATATATCCAAGTATTACGTGAGAAATCATATATAAAGGAAACATATTTCACATACCCGCTTAATGAGATAGAAGACATGGGTCCACATAGATCCAAGTGTACTATCTCCAGTATTCGTTTAGCCTTGCTTTCACTGATGGGAAATGAATTCTTTGAATTCTTTCCTTTTTCACATCCTTTGCAAATGCCTTCATTCTTTGCCTGTATCTCTATAATTCCAAATACTTCTTTTCTTGCCATCGGTAATGATCTATAGTGAATATGTGCAATCCTTAGGTGCCATAGTTCACTTGGTTCTATTGACTACTGAACCAATGCTTGTTCAGGTTTTCCCTTTAGCTTGTACAAGCCTCCGTCTTGTTCTCCAATTATTAGTGTATCGTCTATTGTCATTCCTTTAGGCCACATTGTAACTTGGCCATAAAAAAATGCAACTCTCAATACCTTTGCATCTAGTGTAGATATGGAGAGAAAATTCTTGTTCAATCCTAGAACATATAGGACATCCTTCATATTTAAAGATTTCCAAGAGTTAGATTGTATGAAGCTTCTCCACTCCCTTTTATGGGGTATTGATAATCATCCCCAAGTTTCACCTTGTGAGGTGACTCATGATCAGACATATTGACGAATGATTCTTTATATCCAACCATGTGTTTAGATTCCCCACTATGCACAAGCCAATCATTTCTTCCATGTGAGATAGTGCCAGTAAGTGCTGAGATTAGCACATACTCTTCATTTGAATCGTTTGTTTGTTGGTTCATCATCCTCAACAACATGAGCATGGTGTCTCTTTTTCCTCATGGAACAATCTCTTGCAAAGTGTCCCTTTTTATCACAATTGTAGCATCGAACATTGGAAGGGTCTCTTTTGATCTTATTTTGTTTCTTTTCCTTCTTCTTGTTGCGATGATGGCTCTCCTTGTTCTCATTCTTCTTGTAGTTATTCCTAGTGTGAACTGTGAGAGCTTGATGTTCAGTTGCTAGCTCCCATCTTCTCTTCTCTTGTTATGAGTCGAGCTTCTTTCTATGTGCATTCTTCTCGGAGTTGGATGAAAGAGATCAACTTCCTTCTTGCATAGATTCCTTGAATGAATGAGTCCCATGATCTAGGGATACCATTAAAGGTAGTCATCACCATTTCTCCTTCTTTGACATTCTCTTCAACTTCTTCAAGTTGTTCCTTGATTTGATCAACCCTTGTGAAGTAGGACTGTATAGTCTCTAAGTTCTGTATCTCCACATTCTCCAACTGGTTCCTCAAAGTCATATTTCGGTTGATGCTCTTTCCTTCGAACATATTTTTCAAAGAATCAAATACTTCCATTGGTGTCTTTAATGATGAGACATGGGAGATGAGGTGATCCTTGATTGAATCTACAACGATTCTCTTGGATTTAACCAATTTCTTCTTATGAGTAGCCTTAGCCTCATCTCCCTCTCGTTCTAGAAATTCTCCACTAATGTACTGATCCAAATCATTTTCTTCAAGGATCAGGGAGATTTTGTACTTCCATGCTCGAAATTTATCATCCCCTCCAAGCTTGTCCTCAAGCTAAGTATGGTGAGTCATATTTTCAAATGAGAACCTCAAATGGAAATAGCAAATATTTATATCTTACTGATTTGAGGTGTCCAACCTGGTTCTAGAGTTGGATGACCTAAGGTTTGTTAGAAAAACCCTAATTTTACAAACTTGGAGTTTGGGTATTCTGTTTGTACAGAAAGATGCGCCTCCTTAAGGTGATTTGCTCAGTAGGGTCCTTTTCTGATGACTGGGGTTGGAATCCTCCGAAACTTGATGCCCTAGTTTTTTCCGACACTAGTGACAGGGTCAAAATTGAAACTTCTTAAAATATGAAACTGTTTCCACCAAAATATGTGCCCTAATAAGGGAAGTTAGTGTAGCCCTCTTTTCTTGATGGTCTGTTGAGAGAAGGGCCTTTAACTAAGAAGCCCTAGTTTCCGCTATTACACAGAGCTTTATTTCAGAGAGGCTCTGATACCATGTTAGTTTTTCTAGATCTTATTACCTTAGTTAGAATATTTATTTGAAAGAATAACAAGTACAACAAGATGCATAAGATAGAACATATAAACAAGACACAAATATTTTCATCAGGGAAACCATAAACGAGAAAACCCCACAAACTTCCTCATAATAGTACAACCACAAAGATTGTATCATAAGATGAATAAACCCAGTAATAAGAAGTATTCAAAACTATCTGTCTCTCCTCCTTGTCTCTCTCTCTCTCTCTCTCATGTGAACTTGAGTGAGTGCAAGGTGTGTATAAATGAGGGAGGGATCCTCCCTATTTATACCTTTCAAGTGACTGAGTATTACATTACTGGGGCTGACCTCTTACCCTAATAGGGCCAACTTCTCCTAGAGAGACTAAAAAATACATTACACGATGTTCATCTAGGGACTATTGCCCCGACTAACAACGGAGGTTGTATCTCAAGGTCCATACACAATAATGACATCCTGAAAGGAGGAAAACACATATCTGATGGGGGTACTACAATATACAATGATAATATACATAAGAATATATTATGAAGTTACAACTACATCAACACAAGAAGGTCTCTATTCCAAATCCGATAGATGATTAGGCTAATTTTGTCACTGAAAAAATTTAAGGATGAGGCTGTTGAGGTCATTATGACCTACATTTAGAGGGAGATTCAATTTCATACAAGCAGGATCAACTATCCTCATGCCTTCAGGAGTAAGATGAAGTTACTATTCAACAAGGTTAATGAAATGCAAGTAATGCAAATAGAGAAAGAGTTGGTCTCTTTGGAACCCCATTCCTTTGAAAGGATTGAGACTATTTGTCTTTTATCAAGGAGATACAATTAAAATTGGATCAATGTGGCAAGTATTTTTCAAAGAAGGATGGATAACTCATTGAACCGGTCCTAAAGAATTTGAGAAACCTTATGATGTCTTTTCATCCTCCTTTTGCATTGATTGGATGTCACATAGTTGAGAGGGTAAGGAATTCACCTTTTCCATATTATATGATTTGTTGATTAAATACCAACAAAAGTTTCTCAAAGAAGGGAATCTTGGTTTCAAACACCAGGATCACTTTCTCAAAAGAAAAGGTCAAGACAAATTATAAAGAACATGGTTGACCAGATCATTGACTATAATTTATCAACCAACATACGGAAGGAAAGACTAAAGAGTTGAAATCAACAAAGAAGAATCAAAAGAAGAAATGATATCACTACTATGGAAAAGTGGGACATATGGAGAAAAACCTACTAGAAGAAGATGAAGTACATAGAGGAAAAGGTCAAGTATATCAAAGATGGTGTGTTGACAAGTCAGTCGATCAAATAACATGCTGGAAAATTTACCTTTTTTATAGAACTTTCCTAGTATTACATGCATGTACCACTCATACATAATGGATAATTGATTCTGGTTGTACTCATCATATGGCTAAGGATGCATCTTTGTTCTCTTTCTCGAGTGGATCTCTAAAATAGAAGAATTTATGTAGTTGATTATTACACTCTCAGAGTTGCTGTAAGTGGTGGTATTGAATTCCAACATGGTCGAATATCTAATGTCTATCATGTTCCTAGCTTGAGCACAAAAAAGTTGTCAATTAGGCTCAACTTGCATAATCCAAGAATATTGTTGTGTTTTGGTTAGATCACTTTATTGTAAAGGATATGATATTTGGGGGGAGACTGTTTCTTAAGATATCTAGATCCCAAATATGGACTTTATAAGTTCTATGACTTTCCCAAATCAACTAGACTAATTGCACTCATTTCTCAGACCGACAACAAATGTTGAAGATGATGGTAACAAATAATATGGTTATTGGTCTCCCAAATATTGTTCCACCTAATGGAGTTTGTAGAGGATGGGTTCTTGGAAAGCATTAGCATGCACCTTTTGATTTTGGGAAAGTATGGCGAGAACATGACCAATTGGAACTTGTTCACAATGATTTGTATTTCAACAAACCTTCATTCGTAGGTGTGAAGTATATTTTGACCTTTATTGATGATTTATCTAGATTTTCTTGGGTATATTTGTTGAAGAATAATAATTATGTCTTTGAAAGATTCAAGGAAATTAGGGCATTGGATAAAAATAAATGTGGTCGACCTATCAAATGTTTGAGATCAGACAATGGTGGTGAATATGTGAGTGGATATTTTAAAGAATATATCTTGCAAAATGGTAATTCTTGGAAAAAATTTGTCACTCACATCCATCAGTAAAATGAATTTGTATATAGGAAAAATTGGACTTTGGTAGACATGGTTTGGTTCCTACAGCAGAACAAATATCTCCTAACTAAATTTCGGGCATAATTTGTTTACTATTCAATCTATCTCTTGAACCTTGTTTTGACTAGAGATGTTATTGACCTGAATCTAGTCAAGAAGTAGAACATAAGAAAACCCTCTATTGGACACCTCAAAACCTTTGGCTATGTTACTTGGGTACATATCAGCGATGACTACATGGAGAAATTGGATGCAAAGAATAATCCTTACATCAAGATGAGCTATTCCGATGAATAAAAATCCTATCAACTGTTTGAACATGTCGAACAATAGATCATTTTGAGCAAAAATGTGATATTTGATGAGAAAATTTTAGGTAATAAATTGTTGAATTCCTCCTCTAGTCTATTGCACAATGATTTGATATTCTTGAAGAATATTGATTGATTGTACCCCTCTTTGGAGTTTTGACTAGATCGATGGATTCTATTCCTAATTTGACCGGTATTTGGTCTACCTTAAACTAAGAACGTCGATAAAGTGACTCATTCAATTGGTAATCACCTGCCTAAATCATTGTTGATTTGTATACTTCGATGGGATGCTGAAACAAGTGAAGTCGTTGGACCGGATTCTGGACATGCTAGTATTAGTTGTAAGACCCATAGTAAAAAACTACATGGAATTGTTGCATTGATTCCACATTTTCTTGAAACTCGTGATCCTAACATGTATGCTTCTTCTTAGGGAGTGCTTGAATGTGAAAAATGATATGGATTCTGAAAATTGATTTTTTGAAGAAGAATCAGACTTGGGAACTTGCTCCTCAAATGCAAGGAAAGAATGTTGTGAAGTGTCAATGGGTCTATAAGACCAAGTTCACTTCCAACAAACGTTGTTGAATGTCACAAGGATTATTTGGTAGCCAAGGGATTCTCTCAACAATAATGACATCAACTACACTGAAACATTTTCCCTTGTTGCAAAGATGAACTTTGATCGCTTGGTTCTTTCCCTTGCTACCCATTTTAGATGGGATATTCATAAACTGGATGTTAAAAGTGCTATTCTTCATGGATATTTGTCTGAATAAATTTATATGGAGCAACCTTTGTTAACACTAAAAATTGTTCACCTAGCTCTCTATGGCCCAAACCATAATTAGACATCATATTCCCACCATTATTGCCTTCATTTTGACCTTCACAACTAAAATTCCACCAAAGACGGTCCAAAACATTATTCATTCCCCATAAATGAAGGAAAGTTGAAAATTTATTGTCATTTATCCCACTTTCTCCAAAAAGGACCAAAATCCCATAAAAATGAGAATGGGTAAAAACAATAGATAAATACCATGCACAATAAAATACCATGGGTAAAAAAACCTTGGACCATACTATAAATAAATTATGAAGGTCTCACCAAAAACACATTTTGTCATTCTTTCCTGCACTTTTGAACCTTTTGCCATTATCATCAAATTTTTCCAGTCCCATGGTGTATGTTGAGCTTTCTCCATACCCATTTGGATCCATTTCCCCTTATTTGACAACCATTAGTGGAGACGACTAGAGAACCAGACCGTGGTTTTTGTGGACCATTTCCTCATACGGCTGCAGTGGCCCACTTCAAAGAAAGGTATGCCTATTGCTGTTATTTTTTGTTTGTTAGTTAATAAAATAAATAAAAATCATAAAAAATATTTTTATTCTTGTTCATTGTCGGTTGTTATTGTAAGTCGAGGTTGAAAGACACTTCACACCATGAAATCTACCCTATGATTATGTTGATCTAGGGTAGGTTCTTTTGCACGTAGTAGGGGATAAATCCCCACTACAATCTTATTTTTTTGTGACAAGTTCTCATCTTGATTGTCAACTGAAGAAATTGTTGTATGGTTTGAAACAAGCATCATGTGCTTGGTATGAGAATATTGATCATTTTTTTGTCAATCTTGGTTTCAAACAGTATGAATATGATCATAGTATTTATGTATTATGTGCTCATGGTGATACTTTGTTTGTGGTGTTATATGTTGATGATTTATTCATAACTGGAAATAATCTCAATCTGATTTTGAGTTTGAAGAAACAACTTGTAGATACGTATGAAATGACTGATATTGGTCAATTGCATTTCTTTCTGGGAATTCAAATTTTGCAAATGGATGATGGTATATTTATTTCTCAACCAAAATATTCTTTGGATATTTTGAAACAATTCAATATGGATGACTATAAGTCTTGTGCTACACCTTATTATTTAGGTGTAAAATTGTTGAAGGATTGTGGCACTCCTAGATTTGATGCCACTCTTTATCAACAATTGGTTGGTAGCATGATTTACTTAATTTCCAGTTTACATGATCTCTCCATTGTTGTTAGTGTGGTTTCTCAGTTCATACAAGATCCTCAATAAATCCATTGGAAAGCTAGCGAGAGAATTGTTCGCAATATTAAAGGAACTTATCAGTATAGTATTAAGTATTGTCACAGTACAGATCTGTTAGTCGGGTTTATTGATTCTTATTGGAGTGTTGGAATTAATGACTAAAATTCCACTTATGGTTGTGTTTTGAATAAGTTGTAGAACCTTGGGTTGCTCGTGTAAAAGACATGAGCTAGTCTCTCTTTTGATTACAGAAGCAGAATATCGTGGTGTTATCAATGCAATTACAAAGACATTTTCGATTCATAATCTTTTATAAGATATTTGTTTTCCTATTCAAGCCTCGAATTTTATCTATTGTGACAATCAAATAATAATACATGTTGATGAGAATCATATTACTCATAGAAAAATGAAAAATGTTGAATTTCATGTTAATTATTTGAGACAGTTGGTACTAGACAATGTTTCCTCACTTGTTTATTGTAGGATAGATGATTAGATCGATGATGCATTTACGAATCCTCTACCTAATTTTTTTTTTTGTGAAACTTTAGGATATGCTTGGGATTCAAGTAGTTGCAATTATGAGAGGGTGTTTAGAGAATGTAATTTTACCTCTTGAATCTCTAGAGAATTGTGTTGATGTGGGGGTGTTGGAACCTAAGGTTATGCAGGTCCATCACACATTTAGAGATTCTGGAGATAGACAATCAAAGGACATCAAAGACTAGAAGATAATTTGAATAGATGCTTGAATGAGTTGTCAAATAAATGATCAAATGAATAGTTGATGAGGTCATGGTCAGACCGACTAGAACAACCGACTAAAATACAGAACGTTGCGGATTTCATGGAAATGATTAGAACCAATGACCCCTATTTGTGGAATAGATCATACTCACTTTAAGGTATTTTGTTAGGTATGGGTATTATAAACGAACAAACCTATGTTTTTTGCTAATATTATTTATGTTCAAATCATGTGTTAATAATGCATTATGATGTTTTGATCATAATTTGGTGTGCTTAAGTGCTACAACAGTATCTTCAGACATGTTATACCAAAATCTTGTCACCACCATGTGATAATACCTTTGACTTACATACTTTCCCTTAATCCTAGCACTTGGAGTGGAAACCCATGTTTTTTGTCAATTCTACATGAAAATACTCAGCATCGCACTTTCCCTATGAACCATGAGTGGTACTTTGCTCACATTGCCTTCATCCTATTTTCCATAAATAGTGCCACTGCCTGTGGCCTTTGGTCCATAATAGTTTCTCATCTAAACCGCTCTGTCATAAGAGGAGAAAAGAGGTACCCTGTGTAAAATGGGAAAAAGAGAAGTTTCTCGAGGCTTATAGATCATGAGCCTCATGTCCTCCTTTATCTCTATCATTTTGGGTCAGTTGATCTCAAGATCCCCCATCATAGGATCTTAGAGGCCACCTCATCCACAAATCTCTCAACCATTCCTATCCATTGAGCCTTATAAATACAAGCTCATGTCCATGGTTGAGGGGAGAACTATAGAGGTATTGTTATGCTGTTGGATTGACCACTTGGCCCAAGCCATTGGAGATCATAGAGAGCAAAGTTGGAGCTTATGGGGATGAAGTGTTTGTCTCATGGAGATGCATGTCGACACTAAGGCTTGATTGGTTGTAAACTTCTCCATTCATCTTAATGCAAAGCTGATTTCTGTCCCACATTACTGTTGTTTTGATTTCACATGTACATGTTGTTAGATTCCTTAGTCACTAACATGGATAAGTAGATGATTTTCTGGTATCTTTGATGTGTTTGCATGTTTGATCTGTTTGCAGGTACATAGGTTCACTATGAAAGTGGAATTCCAGGTGTCTACGACATCCAGGGAAGGTCTTCATCCTTTATCGTTCACTCATTTGTTCTGGATCTGAACCATTCAGACCAAAGGAACAACTTCTGTCTGTAAAAGGTGAAATATTCCTGGTTACAAATCTGGCAACTCCGCTGGGGAATAGATACGTATATCAGTTCACCTGATCTTCCTTAGTTCTTGAACTCTTCTCTAAATCTAGGCTCCATCTCTAACTCTCTTCAATCAGATCTGCTATCTTACTCAATGAATTTTGGCTTGAAACTTTCAGATATGCTCAGATCTGAAGTATTTCAACTTTTTATGCTTTTTTTTACTCTCGATCTATCATTTTTTACCTTGATCTGATACTCTTCTAACTTGGTCTGTCATTCTCCTTTGTGTTTTGGATTTATACAGGGAACCACTCTTATGCTGTTGGTGAGAAGTGGTTCCACCACCTGAACCTTATTATCGGCACGTGGTGCCACCGCCTGAGTCCTGTTATCCAAAAGTGGTGCTAGGCCAAAACCGCTCTATCAAGACCCCTCCAGCTCGGTGCCAGGTAGTCCTTATTCCAAGAACACTTTTTTCTCATTTTTTGCAAAAAATTTGAGTTGATTTGCTTTCAGCCCTGCACTGTCAGGCTTGTGTGTTAGAATCTGATGCTTGTGGTTTGAAATTTTGTGGTGAAATATTGGTTTGTTTGAAGAATCCAAAAGCTAGATTAGGCTTGTTGATTGTCCATTTTTTTCTGTGCTTGTTGGTTGTCTTTGTCTTTGTGAAAGGGTTTCTTTTTCAAAATATTAGGTGTTAGAGAGCTCTCTTTTATTTTTGTTACATAGACTAAAAGAAAAACATTTAATTAGCATCTTGATTTCATTTTTTGTTCCCATAGAAGACTTCTTTTTGCTTGTTTTAAAAAGAAATTTTTTGACTGAGATTAGGTCATTATCATTAGTGAGCATAAGACATTGGATCTCTAATTGGCCTCACAAGCTTTTAGGTTCTCTATGTTCTTTTGTCTCTTTTTCATTTACACTATCTCATCAAAATAAAAAATATCATAGTTTTAAGATAGATCTTTCTATGCTTTAAGAAAAATCGAAAAATAGAGTGCATATGCATATAGTGTGCTCCTTATTTTTCTTTTGAGAAAAGAGACTCCTTACCTTTTGATTTCTTTCAGAAAAGAGAAATGAGTTTTGAAAGTGTTGCTTGTCTTTGATTTCGTGTTCAAGATGGTTGTTTGAGAATATTTTTGGTTTTGAAGAAAAATAAAATACTCTCTTTCCCTCCCGTAGGTAGGCATATTGAACGGTAAAGTGAAATATTTGCATATGCATATTGCATGGTTTTATTTTTTCTGTCAAAACTCCATTCATTCACCTAACCGTCCACTTTAAAATTAACGGTAGTGATAGGTTAAAATTTACATAGCAATTTGAGTGATAGGTTAGAGATGTGTTCGACCGTCATTAAGCATAGGAGCTGGTGTTACTCATCCGCATTACATCCCGGGACTTGCGCAGTTCTTCCACATACCGTCGGTATATCAAATGGCCTTTCACATACCCTTGAGGTATATAGAAAGGTACTTCACATACTTGATTGTATATCGGAAGGCCCCTTGTGTACGATTATGCATTAGACAACACTACTATCGATTTGAGCTCCCACATACCTTACGTATATCGGGAGACCCCACTAGGATACCTTATCCATATTAGGAAAGCCCTTTGGCCATATTGCTTGGAGCCATACACCGAAAACAACATTCAGGGAGATTACTATGCACGTACCCTTAAGGTATATTGGGAGTGGCACCTTCTTGACAATCTTGGTGAGAGACTTGACTATCTGAACCCCTCCTGTCATTTTAAGTTTGCTTGTTTGACCTATAGCTTGAGTAGGGAAATTTTTTGTGTGTTTTCTAGTTTTTCAGACCCTAGGTTAGATAGGAGCTGTATAAATTGGCTGAGCTAAGATAGTCCAAAAGAGTATGGGTCTTGCCACCTAATTTTATTCCTGGTTCAGGAGAAAATCCAATGGAAGCTATCAACCAAGGAGCTGCTACCACCTCCCAAGTAGGAGATAATGTGGTTGCAGAAAGTAGAGGACCATATCCTTCACACTCACCTCCCTTGGTCCAACAACCTTTTCGGGGTAATACTTCATTCCATTCTCCCACAGAAGGCCATGTTGATGATACTACCCGTCTGGATTATGGTCCCAATGCTCCATTTTGGGATCCCTCTATAGGACAGACCATTGCCTCATTTGGCACCTGTTTAAACTTTTCTGAAGAAGTTTCTCCAAATGAAGAAGAATGTAGACAATACCACACAACAATTCTCCATGCATAGGATATTGAAAGGAAAATAGATGACATATTGGGAACACCACCATCACGTTCCACAAGCGTTCCTGTGGGATATCGTTCACTTGCAGATTCTATGAGACCCATTGAACCCATTATAGATCATGCAGTAACACCACACAACCCAGGTCAAACTACCAACCCCACCACCTCCCATATTATGTCTATTCCCAATCCTCCCAGGTCTTCTGCACCTGGGTCCCAACCTTCAATTCTCGTTTCGTCATTGCCTTCTAGTGCCGTGGGGCAACCCTCGACACGAACTACATTATTTGGCACCGAAATTGTATCTAGTCAAGGACAGACCTCTAGTATAGAGAAATATATAGTTTATGTCCCTCCCACCCACACTAATGTGGTTATTCCCCCATCTAGTTCAAGTCATCCCTTGGGGGCACAACCTGTAACTAGTCAAACCTCTTGGGGTTATGGTTATACAGCAAATAAAATACCTACAGGGAACATTAATTATCCACCCAATCCTACAGGAATTCCTTATGTTGGAATTCAATATCCTAGCAATACTTTCATGCCATGGGAGAAACCTAACTGTTCCTACATGCTAGCTATGGGTGGGATACCCATACATACTATGGGAGGTGCTGGAGGACTGCCTTATGGAGGTCCTCCCACTGGGGGGCCTAATGGTCCTGGAGGGCCTAGTGGCTTTCCTCCTTATGGTCCTAATGGTCCTAGTGGTCCTGGGGGGGCTGGTGGATTTCCCCCTAATGGCCCTGGAGGGTCTGGTGGCCCTCCTCCTAGTGGTTCTGGAGGCTCTGGAGGTTTACCTCCTAGAGGTTCTGGAGAGTTTGGTGGTTTTCCTCCTGGTGGTATAGGTGGTCCTGGTGGTCCTAGAGGCCCTGGTGGTCCTAATGGTCCTGATCCCGGAAATCAACCCCGTGTGGGCAGATTTTTTGGTAGTTCTTCATCACAACAACCTATCTATCAATCTAATTACGGTCCTACTGGTAACTATATGCCATATCAATATTACCAATATGTGAAACCTAACTGTTAGTTACCTTTCCTAGCTAATTTGGACTTTCTCGATTTGTCCAAGTTGATTAATGACCCCATCCAACATAACACCTCGTGGCATCCCATTCCAATAAAGTTACCATCAGACATTCCAAATTTCGATGGGAAGTAGGGAGACGATCCGAAAAAGCATGTCATGACATTTCATCTATGGTTCTTCAAAATCGATTATGGATGATTCAGTTTGTTTAAGAATCTTTCAACGAACTTTGACCAATATAGCCGTGAAATGGTATGTTGAACTTCCACAACACTCGTTTGTGGATTTTGGCTCATTGGAAACCATATTTCTTACACACTTTCAGCTTCCTATTCATTATGAAATAGGTACTGATCTCTTAAATTCTATTCAATAGAACACATCTACCCACATATCCAATCATATCCATGAGTGGAGAAGGTGGAGAATACTTATTAAGGATCCTATTCCGGATCAGTTATTAGCTAATTGGTTTACCAAATATTTATCTCCTCCGATTGCCTGAGATGTGGCTATGGGTGGTGACGTTACTGAAGATCAAGCCATTAGTCAAGCCTGGTATCTAGACTTGGTATATTCCCAGTCCAGAACTTTATATGACTTGATTCCTCAAGCTCCTTGCCTAAGCATCGATCCTGCAAAGCCACCAGCAGAAGTCCTTGTTGATGGGATTGTTGGTTCAATCCAGTCCCTGTTAGCAGCAAAACCTGCCAAGCAACCTCATACTGCTACCCCTAATCCTTTGACTCCCAAGGTTTCCACCGAGGTTAATTCTATTCATAGTATTCAAACCTCTGGCAATAATAAAAAGAAAGGTAAAAATAAGAATAAAAAACCTACAAACCTATAGGAAAACCCAAAACCAACCAACAATGATAAAGAAAAAGGGAAAAGGAAAGCAAAATATCCATGTCTGCTATGCGGAGGTGACCCTTTCACAAAAGAGTGTCCCTGTCGAGACGAAATCACCCAATTTTTGAAAACAAATCCTGCACCCGCAGTTCTCACGGATCCTTTTCCCTCTCAACAACAACTGATAGAACACATGTCTAATAAGGGAAACTCTAGTTCATTAGAGGAAACTCATATGATGTCCTCGGATACCATTAGTATGCAAACTCAAAGTCATAATTATGACAAACCCGTAGACAAGAAAGAAGACCTTTCTTCTCCAAGGAAAGTTCTCTCTATTGTTTCTCCCGAATCCTCGTCTATTGTCCCCCTAACCATCGAGAAGCCTACTCTCGATATGATTTTGTGTCCACCAAAGAGTACTCTTAGGAAGGCTATTTTTAACCCTAATGCCCGAGCTACTCAATTTTATAATTTAGTTGAAGATCTCGCTCAGGCACCATGTGCAATGTCTACCTTGGAAGTGCTCCAAAGTTGTCCTACACAATGCAAAAATATTTTGACTGCATTAGGAGCTTTAGAAATGGACAATTCTAATTTGATTCATTTCAATATCGAGGATTATAAGTCTAGACTACCTCACAAACTTGCTTTCCAAATAATCACAAAAGTAGTCAGAAAGAAAGTCTTTAGGACTGTCTTAGACGAAGGAGCCTCAACTTCAGTTTTGTCCCTGTCTTGTTGGAAAGCTATCAGCTCTCTCGAGCTTGCAACATCACCTACGACTCTGAAGGCCTTTGATGGATGATGTTTCTAGCCCCACAGTCTCATTTCAATGCTTGTAGTCGAGCTTGGGGGAAAAAATATTTCTATTCAGGTAGAAGTATTAGATGCCCTGTTAGATTACAACCTCCTTCTAGGAAGAAATTGGTTTTACACCATGACTGTTATCGCTTCGATAGTATTCCGAATAGTCCAATATCCACATCTAGGAAGAATTGTTACCATTGATCAGCTTGATTTATGTACGCTAGATGTTACGACCTCTACAGCTAATAACATCCCCATGTTATGCCAGTCCCCTCCTCCTTACCAGTAGATTGGGGTAGGCATGTTGAAGGATTCATCCCTTATGGGGATTTTTCCATCCACTTCTCCTAACACAGATACGGTGATAGTGAATATGATTTCATCATTTGATTGTGAGCCCAAGGGAAAAAATTTTTTTGAGTCCACACGAAGAAATGTACAACACCATTCAAACCCTTTTCGATGATCACACCGATGACCTTCATCTAGTGGCTTCGGATCCTTTCCACTTACCTTACTGGTTAGAACCATCTCTTCCTGTTCTAGATTATCTCTCTGAGACTTTTCCTTCCGACAAGTACATTATGGAGATCATGAGTACGGATGAGCCCATTTGGGAGGATCACCACCATAGATCCATGTTCCTCCCCAACACCAGTTTGGTTAACCATGATTACGCATCCTTGTTTCCTACTAATATTGTCAACGTACCCCAAAGTCCCATATTGTTGCAAGATGTAGATTCTGAAAGAAACCTTTGCAACATTACTCAGATGAATTCGATTGACATATCAGCCAAGCCTGGTACCATCGAGCATGTTCATGTTGGGAAGAATTGCTCGGCATATGAATCTGAAGCATATAAGGCAATTTTCAAAGAATTCCGTGATATTTTTGCCTGGTCCTATGAAGAAATGCCGGGGATTGACCCATCCATTGTGGTCCATGAGATTAAAACCTATCCCACAGCTAAACTTGTCAGGCAAAAACTAAGGCAGGTCCATCCAGGGAAGGCCGCAACTATTAAGGCTGAAATAGAGAAAATTCTCAAATATGGGTTTATTTATCACGTACCCATGACATAATGGGTATTGAACGTTGTCCATGTCAATAAAAAGCAGGGCACCATTAGAGTTTGTATCGACTTTAGGGATATGAATAAATCTTGTCCCAAGGACAACTTTCCTACTCCGCACATCGATTAGATTATTGACAATTGTGCCGAAAGTGTCATCTATTCATTTATGGATGGATTTTCTGGCTATAATCAGATTGAGATATTGCCCATCGATCAGCACAAGATGACATTCATTTTCCCATGGGGAACCTTTGCATATAGGAAGTTACCTTTTGGCTTGAAAAATGCTGGAGCCACTTTCCAGCATGCGATGTCCTATGCGTTTCACGATATTAAACATATTGTTGAACCATACCTTGATGACCTCCATGCTCATTCACAGCGACGGGAGGACCACCCTGGTCATCTTAGAGATATTTTCCTGAGATGCCGTCATTATAATATATGCTTCAATCTACATAAATGTGTTTTCTGCATTGAGACGGGATGTCTGTTAGGATTTGTGGTCTCTAAGGATGGCATCTAGATAGACCCCTTGAAAATTGCCACCATTTTATCTCTACCAGCCCCAACAAATCTTCTTGAACTCCAAATTTTTCAAGGGAAGGCAAACTTCCTCCGTCGTTTCGTGTGTAATTTTGAAGAGAAAACGCACGGTTATATGCGTCTCCTCAAGAAGGACACTCCATTCTTCTGGGATGACCAAGCCCAATGTGCCTTTGATAATCTCAAACATGCTCTAACTCATTCACCCATGATACAGCTCCCATATTATTCAAAGGAATTTCTCTTGTATCTTGCTGCCTCCGCTACTACCATTGCTATGGTTTTGGTGCAGGAAAATCCCAACGATCAGGAGCACATGATTTACTATGCTAGTAAGAATATTATGGATTCTGAAACTTGATATTCATGCGTGGAGAAGTTAGCATTGGCCACGGTCATTGCTGTACAAAAATTTCGTCACTACATTTTTCTCTGCACAACCACTGTTTTGGCAGACTAGAACCCTATGTATTACATCCTGACTCATTAGGTGCTAGGGGGCAAGTACTCCCGATGGATAGTCATACTACAAGATCTTGATCTAGAATTTTCCAAACCCACATCAAAGAAATCCTTGGTCTTTGTTGAGCTCATGTGTGATCTTCCCTGTGCTTTGATGGAATTTGAGCCCAATGATTCATTTCTCGATGAATTTCTGTTCCTGATAAGCACTACTGACCCATGGCATGGAGATTTGCTTATATATCTCCAAACACAATGATTTCAACCACATCTATCTCGTGACAATCACCACCATATTCGTCACCATGTGAAATACTACCTCATCCTGAATGATACCTTGTATAGACGTGGGTTGATTATAATCTCTGACGATGCCTCAGCCATGAGGAAGATGAACATGTGTTGAATGATTGCCGCACTGGAGCATGTGGCGGTCATTTATATGGGATGGCTACAGCCCAGAAAATCCTTCGCACTAGCTAATTCTGTCCTTCAGTATTTAAATACTGTCATGAGGCTGTTAAGAAAAGCCCACCTTGTTAACATTTTTATCCCAAAAAGCGCTCACATCCCGCTCCACTACACCCCGTCATTGCCATTGCCCCATTTTCCAAATGGGGGATTGATTATATACATTGTAAGCCTACCTCAGCCGGGGGGCATGGTTACATCATCCTAGCCATTGACTATTTTACAAAATGGGTTGAGGCCATGCCTACATATGTGGAAGATGGTAAGACTGTCGCTCTCTTCCTGTTCAATCATATAATAGCTAGATTTGGAGTCCCACAATCCATTGTTACTGATCACGGATCACATTTCCATAATCAAATGATGGAGGAACTAATTTCCAAGCTAGTTTTTCGCCATGAAAACTCTACGCCATATTATCCACAAGCTAATGGCCAGGTAGAGGCCATTAAAAAAGTTTTGAAAACTATGCTTCGTCGAATGGTTGGAGATCATAAATCCAACTGGCACCACATTATTTTCTCTGCTCTTTGGGATTATAGGACTTCAGTGAAAACAGCTACTGGTTTCACACCTTTCTAGCTTGTCTATGGACTTGAATCTGTCTTACCAATTCAATGTCAGATTCCATCCTTACAATTTGTCGTCGAACTTCTCCCAGACACTTCCGCAGAGGAAGAGAGATTTTTGTATTTGAACAATCTTGATGAGACTCAGAGAGATGCTGCCTTGGCTAATGAGGCACATAAGAAGCGCGTTAAGGTGCAGTATGATAAATCCATCCAACCTCGTGCCTTTAACGAGGGTGACCTAGTTTTGACATACGACCAGAGATACGAAAAACTAGGGAAAGGAAAGTTCAAGTCCATGTGGTACGGTCCTTTCATAATTTCTAAATTTTTAGAGAAAGGGGCCTACGAGCTCATTGACTACGACAGAATCCATTTAGGGAAACCTCACAATGGGTTGTACCTAAAGAGGTACTATGCCTAGGTCTTTCTTGGATGATATCTTGTATATATGTATATTGCTTGACTTTCAGTGTGCTTTTAGTATTTTCAATATGGTTTTGAGTTTAGTGTTCACATCTATTTATGCCATGTTTTGGTCATGCAAATTAGATGGATTTCTATGGCTTCGCTGATGGTGCTTGCTGCCACACCTTGAATCTTGCCTCAGCTGCTAGGGTCCTCTATTCCCCGGCTAAAGATTTGGTCAGTTCAGGAGCGGTTTGTATTGGTCCCGCTACCAACAACATTGCTGAGTATCGAGCAATTATAGGTCTTCTGACTGAAGCTACCTCTCAAGATGTTCGCAATATAGTAGTCTTGATGGACTCACAACTCATGGTTTTTCATCTAAACCATGTTTATACCATTAGAAATCCTATACTTCTTCGCCTCTTTCGGAGGGTACGGTTGTTAGAAAGGTCATTTGAAATCATTACTTATAAGCATATCCCTAGGGAACATAATGTAGTTGCTGACTCATTAGCTAATTACATCCTAGATTGGCATATTGCCCATTCATGACTTTAAAATCAAACATGGTTCATTGTAAATAAACAATTAAAGACACATAAAACTCATGTAAAATACATTCACCATTTGAGACATATAAACACCAGGTAAAATTCTGTATATATATATGAACATGTTTACAAAAAATAGGTCATGAGACCTCATCTAAAGCATGTAGGATTTTAGGCAAAAATCACCTTACAAAATCCTGAAGCTATCAACTTTTAGTAGATACATCATGCATACACCGTCTAGTGATGCTTGTGGTAGCACATCACTACCCAGGCTACTCTACGTAGTGGTCTACTAAATCGACCCGGTACTCCCATTGTAGGTCTCTGATACCTCAGAGGGAGGTCATCAACGGAAGTGTTAGGAATGTCTAAGTTCAAACTCTCTAGGTTTTCCTCTAACTCCTCGGTCACATCATCGCCTTGCAGTACAAAGCGGGCTCCAACTCGTCTATCCAATGGGGAAGCTCCCCCAAGTTGTGTTGCTCCAACGTTTGCATGAAAATGTTCAAGTCTTGTTACTTAACATAAAAACATTATTTCCATTTTAGGGTTTCTTTCTTCTTACCGATGTCAGCCCATTGTCCAATAGGTGGGAGTGGTAGGTCAGGGTATCCACTGAATTCTGTACCCGCATAAGCATAATCCTCCACCATGAGGATCTGATCTCTAAGCCATTTGAAGAACGGGTCACCGAACTTCACCTTCCCCCTTCTCGCTCTAGTACAGGCCATAATCCGGACCCACCTCTACATGTGGGGGTCCCGTGCTCTCAGCTCTGTGAATACCACCGGGGGTCTCATCTATGGTACCCACTCGAAGAAGAAGCAGGCTAGAATGGAACCAAAACTGAATTGCTTCAGTTCCCCCTGTCGACACTTAGTTAGTTGATCCTTGAATATTGGAAGCAGGGCTTCCTCCCAATTGAATACTGTAAGTTCCATGGACTCTATAGCATATAGCATGTGTGCCCTAGAATCCTGGTGCACTCCCTGGCTTCTAGCCACTCTCTGCATCATAAACAAGACAGTCCGTAGAGGTTCCTCCATCACTGCCTTTATGGGGATTTCATTCCCCGATGTCCTTGTCCCTGGGATACAGTGATGGTTTATCAACTCTTGTGTGGTAATATCTCCTCCTTGGGAACTTGTCAGCGAGATGGGGGCACCCCGTCTCGAAAGTCCAGTCAAGAGGTAGATATCCTCTACCTCTACTGTTAGAATATGAGCCCCTACCTCAAAGTGTTGTTGCTCCAGATTCCACATCCGGAGTATGTGCTCTAGCAAACGCTTGTGTGATGCCATACTGGGTGTCCGGAAGAATTTTAGGATTCCATAGTCTCGTAATGCGGCTATGCATCCTGCATTCCTTTCAGCGAAAGCGTCATCATTATCATGTTGCCTTTCCTTCCATATCACCATTTTTTATCAGCAAGATCTTGCCAAAAACAATCATAACACCTATTAGAATCATTCTTAATCATTTAAATCCAAAGAAATGATCTAGTTTTTCTTGTGTTAACAATTTTAAATATTCACGGCCGGCACCGCCTATGTGCCATTGAAGATAGGCGGTGGCACTGCTTGTGAGCTTTGTTTTTGGTGCGGTTCTAGTGAGGTAACGCATATCCCGCAAGGGATAAGCACGGTGCCCGTTCCCATGGTTTTAGGGATTTCCATACAAGCCTAAAACACCATCCAAAATCAAAATTGAGACTATGAAAAGGAAGAGTAGGGTTTGAATTATTACTTGGAACTGATGACGCTCAAATCCAACAGTGAAAACTCACGATATCAGCAACTAAAGATCTGACTAGGAAAGTGCTCCAAATGCTCTCCACTATGCGTAAATAGTAAAATGATTTGATTTCTCACTATTTACATGGATTTTATACACATTTTTGTGTTTGACATGCTATAGTTTTGATTTAAAATCATTTATTATTCAAAGTTTATCTATCACAATCCCTTAATGTTAGTTATGAGTGTGTTTAACACTTGTTTTTGAGTCGATTGCAGGATAGAAGAACAATAGCAGTAAAGTTTTTGGAGTTCATTTTTTACTTTTTCGTACTACCATAAAACATAAAAAGTTGATGAGCATTTGTTACGACACTTTGGTCACACTCTTGAAACCTAGTATCAAAGGTCCGAGTCTGTTTCTGATTCTTTCCAGGCTCGTAAAAACTAACATTGTGTAAAGAAACCTCATGGAGTCTTCTTTTAACTCTTTTCAGGCTCCTTAGATATGAAAAGATCGTCGAGTCCATTTCTGATTCTTTCCAGGCTCTTAAAAATTAACATTGTGTAAAGAAACCTCATGGAGTCCTCTTTAAACTCTTTTTAGGCTCCCTAAATACGAAAAGATTGTCAAGTGATATTGTCTTATTCACGCTCATTAAAACATTTGAAGAGTCATCTCTCCGATGGTAGGTTATCTCTTTTTTAGTTCGGATGGACTATTTACGAAAAAGGAACACTCTAGCCAATCATGACTGGAAGAGTTCTCTAAGGTATTATTTTATACTTTTTCAGACCTTAGGGACTAAATCATACGAAAAAGGACCCCTTTGGAGTCTTCTTTCATGGTTGTTCAGACTCTCTAAACATGAACGATATTGAGTTTTCTTTCATTAGACTCATTAAATTAAACATTGAGAGACCAGTTTTTGGGAACGAACCCCTCCTCTCTCAGGTTCATAAAACATATGAGTTTGGACTTGTCTTCAGACAAGCTATAACGAGTGTTTGTTACCCTCTTTGAACTTGTAAAACCGAAAAGAGGCACTCATCGATCATGATGGAGAAAATGGGAAGGGGATCATTTTTGTAAATAAATGGTAGTAGTTTGTCGTTACCTTTAAACATGCCACTTGTTTGCATATCATTTCAGTCAATTGGGTATTCAACTGATCTCCGTGACGATCCACTTTCATGAGTCATGCCACTCCTTTGAGTCTTTCAAAAGAATGCATTGTCCACTGTCGCATTGTGTGTTTGTCCCGATTAGTCATGATGCCAAGTATTTTGTCGTGCCACCCGATGTTCAAAGGGAAGTTGAAGAAGTTTTTCCTCTGTAGTCCAAACAGTCTCTGTGTCAGTACTTTTGAGTCGGTCCTATGGTTACTACATTTACATCATTCTAGAACTATGTTCCAAGTTTTGTTTCATTGATGTGGGACTCATCATGGCCCTCCTTCGATGACACTATCCCCATCGACATCAGCTCATCATCTAAGAAATAGTCTTAGAAAAAAAAACTTAGTACCTTGAGATCTATATGCCTTAATGACAGATTCTCTCACACTCGACATAGGTTCACATCATTGACCTTTGATCGATAGAATCTATTGGGTGTTCGACATCATGAAATCTATTCACACTTAGTAGATTGTACTAGGGTACCTTGGGAATCATTGACATCAATGGTGATCTCCCTCGCACTTGTTAATGGTTCACATCATTGGCCAGTAATCAAGTGGTTTATACCATGTTTAACTTCAGATATTTGTAATCACATGGATAGAATCGTACTTTACAGAAGACGAGATGAAGACCATGGGTATTTGTTTATAGTGCTCATTACTTTTCCCCAGGTTGTGATGGAGTTTTGTATATCTAGCATGGATCCACATTTGTATGGTCATGGCTATGCTCAAATTTGTGTTCATATGACATAGATCTATGGTGTATGTCTGGTAGCTATGTCCAAGTTTGAGTCCTCTATCACATGGATCTACGCTGTATTCTAGTAGCCATGCTTGTTTATTCCTCCCATGGATTTGCCTTGTATTGGTTACTTGTGTCTATGAGTCAAAAATATTGATGTACTACAAATGCTTACTTGATAACATGCTCCGATTGAGCTGACATTTTCACCTCGAAGTGACAACTTGTTCTCTCAAAGCTCTTGTTTATCGTATCCCTCTAAGACTCATGCTTTGGGGGGCATCCTGTTATACCAAAATCCTGTCACCACCATGTGATAAGACCTTTGACTTACATACTTTCCCTTAATCCCAGCACTTGGAGTGGAAACCCATGTTTTTTGTCAATTCTACATGAAAATACTCAGCACCGCACTTTCCCTATGAACCATGAGCGGTACTTTGCTCGCACCGCCTTCATCCTATTTGCCATAAGCGGTGCCACGGACTATGGCCTTTGGTCCATAAGCATTTCTCATCTAAACCACTCTGTCATAAGAGGATAAAAGCGGTACCCTGGGTAAAATGGGAAAAAGAGAAGTTTCTCAAGGATTCTAGATCATGAGCCTCGTGTCCTCCCTTATCCCTATCATTGTGGTTCAGTTGAGCTCAAGATCCCCCATCATAGGATCTTAGAGGCCACCTCATCCACAAATCTCTCAACCATTCCTATCACCATTCCTATCCATTGAGCCTTATAAATACAAGCTCATGTCCATGGTTGAGGGAAAAACTATAGAGGTATTGTTATGATGTTGGATTGACCACTTGTCCCAAGCCATTGGAGAGCATAGAGAGCAAAGTTGGAGCTTATGGGGATGAAGTGTTTGTCTCATGGAGATGCATGTCGACACTAAGGCTTCATTGGTTGTAAAATTCTCCATTCATCTTAATTCAAAGATGATTTCCGTCCCACATTACTTTTGTTTTGATTTCGCAATGTACATGTTGTTAGATTCCTTAGTCACTAACATGGATAAGTAGACGATTTTCTGGTAGCTTTGATGTGTTTGTGTGTTTGATCTATTTGTAGGTACACAGGTTCACTATCGAAGCAACATTCTAGGTGTCTACAACATCCAGGGAAGGCCTTCATCCTTTGTTGTTCACTCATTTGTTCTAGATCTGAACCATTTAGATCAGAGGAACAACTTTTGTCCACAGAAGGTGAAATATTCCTAGTTACAAGACACTACCTCTTTTCTTAGAATAAATTTCCCTTCTACTATTTTATTTTTTGTTTTATGGTTCATATGAAGAGTTTCCCTATTAAATATTCCATGAATATGGGCAATTCCTAAAGAAATTGCTTACATCACTTAATCACAAATGCATTGGGATCAAAACATAACAACAAATTTCAAAATATATCACCATCATAAGTCGATATCAATGCAAACCATAGGGTTGTTATTTTATAGTCTCCACATATAAATATAGGAGTGTTTTGATACCATATATAAATAACATCTATAATGCTAAGATGAATCAAAAGAAATAGATCTTGCTACTAAGATAATTCTCACAAGCATACATAGGAAAAATAGAGACTGAATCACATGAATGAAGAGATGAATATTGGAGTGTATCCTTCCATGAATAATGATGAATAATAGTGTACATAAATATTGCATCCCTCATATGTAAAATTTATTTGTATTGGAGACAACTCATCAAGACTAGAAATATAGACTTACTAAATATGATAAACCCCCATAGGTGGCTAAAGCACTTTCCTAATCAGTCAAGGACCTCACAAATTAGCTAAGGCATGAGTGATTTTTCAAGTATGATGGAAAAACATGCTAATCCTAGAATATGAAGAGAAAATCATGGAGGATGGGTTGGAAACAAAAGATAGCGGTTTCCTAATAGAGTAGCTTTACCTTATCAGCTGAAAAGATGGAATAAAGCAGTAAAAGACAGATCTACGAAAAGGCACAGTTACTAATTCTCGAAGTCAATAAAGTGGGCAGAATCAAGCCAAAATTAGGATTAAAGTTCTCCTGGGGTATATATGGAAATTGTTGACCATGTGGTGCAAGTGGATTCCAACTATCTGAGTTAGTGGGTAGTAAATTAATGAAAATTTATTAAATATTTTATCCTAAGTTATGAAGTGGGTTTATTATATTCCCACACTAACAAAATCCCCTAAAGTGAGGATGACATGGTCCACAAATAGGGGTCATTGGTTCTAACTATTTCCATGAAATACACAATCTCCCATAGATTAGTTCGTTGTTCAAGTCGAATTGACCATGCCCTCATCGAACATTTAGTTGATCCTTTAGTTGAATGTTGTATTTCAACTAATTGTCTCTATAAGATCCATACATATGTTGAACCTACATAACCTTTGGTTCCAACACCCCCCATCAACATAACGATCTAGATATTTAGGAGGTGGAATTATGTTCCTTAAACACCCCCCCATTAATTGTAGCTTCCTGAAGCCAATCATAGCCTAGAGTTTCAAAAAATTATCTTCTGGTAGAGGCCTTGTAAAGATATCAACAATATGATAATCTATCTTGCAATAAATAAGAGATACAACATTGTCATGTACCCACTATCTCAAATAATGAACATGAAGTTCGACATGCTTCATTTTGTTGTGAGCAACAACATTATTAGCAACCTGTATTGAACTCTAATACCACAATGGATAACTGTTGGGGAATGAACAAGAAAACCAAGTTCTTCTAAAATATAATAGATCCAAACTGCCTTTGTACCTACATTGACAATAGCACAATATTTTTCTTATGTAGTTGAAAGAGAGACTACCATCTATTTCTTACACGGATAGACCAATGGTGCAAAACTAAGTTGAAACACACAACCATAAATAGACTTTTATGTCATCAATTTCATTTCTATAGTTGGAATCAGTGAATCCAAACAACAGTTTTTAACTATGTCAATACTTAATGCCATAGTGATAAGCTCCCTTAATATAGTGAACAATTTTTTTGCAGCTTTCTAGTGGATTTATTGAGGTTCCTGCATAAACTGATAAACCACACTAACAACAAAGGAATGATCAGTCCAATTGAGAGTTAAGTAAATCATGCTACCCTCCAACTCGCTATAAAGGATGGAGTGGACTCGAGGAGAGTCACAATATTTAGGCAATTTTAATTCCCAACGTGTAGCACAAGACTTATAGTCATTTGTCTTGAATCATTCCAAAAGATCCAAAGCATATTTTGGTTGAGAAAGAAATATTCAATCATCCATTTGCCAAATTTGAATTCCAAAAACAATGCAATAGACCAAGATAAGGCATCTCAAAGGTATCTGCAAGTGTTTATTCAAATCCAAAATCAAATTGACATTATTTCCTATTATGACTAAATCATTAACATACAATGTGGCATTCAAAGTATCACCATGGACATGTAATATATAAATAATGTGGATTCGACTCGAGGATAGTCACAATATTTAGGAAATTTTAATTCCCAACATGTAGCACAAGACTTATAGTCATTTGTCTTGAATCATTTCAAAAAATCCAAAGCATATTTTGGTTGAGATAGAACATCCATTTTCAAAATTTGAATGCCAAAAACAATGCAACAGACCAAGATAAGGCATCTCAAAGGTATCTTCAAGAATTTCTTCAAACCCAAAATCAAATTGACATTATTTCCTATTATGACTAGATCATTAACATACAATGTGGCATTCAAAGTATCACCATGGACATGTAATATATAAATAATGTGATCATATTCACAATGCTTGAAGCCATGATTGAGAAAGAAATGATCAACACTCTCATATCAAGCATGACATGCTTGTTTCAAACCATACATTGTATTCTTTTATTGACAAACAAGACTAGGATCTGTTACAAAACTAGGAATTTGTTCCATATAAATTTGTTTAGACAAATCTTCACGAAGAAAGGAAATTTGAACATCCACTTAATGAAGTTCCCATCCCATCCAAAATAAGTAGTAAGGGAAAGAATCAATATAACATAGTTCATATTTGCAATAAGAACAAATGTTTCTATGTATTCGATGCCTTCTTATTGAGAAAATCCCTTGGATATCTGTCGAGCCTTATGACATTCAACAAAATCATTGGAAGTAAAATTGGTCTTATAGACCCATTGACACATCACAACAACTATTCATTAAGGCTAGGGAATCAATTCCCAAGTGTGGTTCTTATTCAAAGAATAAAATTTAGTAGCCATAGGATTTTCCCATTCAAGCACTCCCTGAGCATCAAAATAATTTTCAGGATCATAGGTTTCAAGAACACATGGCATCAATGCAACATTGCCATGTTGTTTAGTGATGAATACTAGTATCTCTAACATCATATCCAACGACTTCAATTGTTTTTGCATCCCACCGAGGTAGACAAGTCAAATGGTGATATAAGTTAGTGATTGTTAGTCAAATGAGTAGGTGTGTCATTATTTTCAATCAATGTACACCGACTACTAGTTGACTCAGGAGTAAAATTTGATTGTTTGTTCAAAACTTAAAAGAAGGGTACAATCAATCTAGGTTCTTCAAAAATATTAACGGTATCACTATGAAATAGACCAGAAAAGGATTTCAATAACTTAGTACTTGAAATATTTTCATCAAAGATCACATTTCTGCTAAAAAATGATATGTTTTTTCAACTGCATAAGTAATTGATATCCATTTGATTGATTAGAATAGCCCATCATGGTGCAAGCATGATATTTTGCATGTAGTTTCTTCCTGCAGTTATCATTGATATGTTCCCATGTAACACATCCAAAGGTTCTAAGGTGTACAACACTGGGATTTTTGCCTCTCCCCTTCTTGACTGGAGTCATGATGTTGATATCTCTAGTTGGGACAAGGTTTAGGAGATAGTTTGAACGTAAACAACTTATGCCCAAAATTTAGTCAGAAGATATTTAGTTTGCAATAGTCACTAGACCATTTCTACCAATGTCCTATTATTCCTCTCTTAAACTCCATTTTGTTGAGGTGTGTGTAGCTAATGTTTTCACACTATATTCTACGAAAAGGAACCTACAAAGACTTGGGGGAATATTAGTAGCAGTTGAAAATGGTAGTGCAAGTGCTCAATAAATAACAATAAAAAATAGTAAATAAAATATAATCTACGTGAAGCAAATGTAAGGAAAACAAATATACTCTAATATTTTTGCATTCTTTCACAAACAAAAGGGAAGGGAAAGAATCTTTTTCTTTTGATTTTATTATAAAAAATGGCGTGTACAGTAAATTGAATGTTACCTCAAAAGAGTGTAGGAAAGGGCCCTTGTAGCTATCCAAAGTGACAAATACTTGTTCTCCAAGTAGCTATGGTTTCTCTCCAAACACACATCATAGGTTAGGTGAAATCTCAAAGGTGAAAGATGAAGACACAAAAGGGGCTTCAATGGTTCAGTAGAAATTTCAACAAAGTGACGACAAGGTAGCAAATTGAGAATAATATGTCAAATGGGGGACCTTTACCATTAATTTATAGGAATAATTACCCTAGGTTTTTTCCCATGGTATTAGGAAGACCCTGGTATTGGCCCTTGGAATTGTGTGGTAGTTTGGGATTTTCCCTCTCTTTTTGACTTATTTGAATATTTTCCCCCTTTTTAATTTTTTAAGGATTTATCCACATTTTGGGGAATTTTCCTTCTTTTTAGGGGGGATTATGCCATATTTCCCTATTTTGGTGAGGGGAATATTTGAAAAGGATAATTTGTGAGCCAATTGTGGGTTTTAGTTTTATGATGTTTTGGGCAAGTGAAGGTTTAATGTGGGAAAAATGAAAAATGGGATCATGTAGCCAAGAAATTAGCATAGTGTGCAACTTTTGGGTGTTAACATTGTGTGAGGGACATATATCTACTAATAAATGCCATTTTGTAAGAGATATTCTTCAAACAATCAATTCACATCCACCATTGTCTGATACCAAGCATTTAATAGGATGGTCGTATGGCTTCTTATCCAATTCCCTACATTCTTGAATATTTCAAATACATGACTCTTATTTTTCAAGAAATATACCCATGCAAATATAGAGAAATCATTAATTGAAGGTTAAAATATACTTTTCACCTTCTACTCAGGGTTTGTTGGCATGTAACATATATCTCTATGAACAAGTTCTAGCTGGTCATGTGCTCACCATGCTTTCCCAAAATCAAAGGGTTTCTGATGATGCTTTCAAATAACACATTCTCTACAAAGTCCATCAGTTGTAATAGTATTTGGGAGACCAATAACCATATTATTCATTACCGTCCTCTTCATGTTGAATTTCTGGTTGATCTTTGATCTTTAATATTTAAATGCGAAATTATTGAGTACTTGAAACAATTTGAACATTCATATAAATAAGAAATCACACATAAAAAATATATATACACTGGGGAAAACCCTAAAACAAATGAGGTGGAAAAACCCCAACAAATATCCAAAGTATTATACTGATAGCTAGAAGAGAATGTATTTTACAATAGTAGATTTATTTCGACACCACGGGTTTAAGATAAGAGAGAATCAACACCCCAAGTGTCATCAAGGCCGAGCAAGAGAGAATAGAGATGTAAAGACGTTCTCAACAATATTCCCAACATACAAGTCAATTCACACTATTTTCACTAGTGAACTCTATCCTCTTAACCATTTGCTCTTTCAACACTTAAGAGAAAATCTTGCACACCAATTCACACTTTTTGCACTAGTAGGAAAACCTTGCACACTTATTCTCCCTTTTTCATTTAATACATAAAAAATGGATCACTCGAATTATTTCTACATAGGAAACTCGTAATATAACATATGATTGGAAAAATACATTATACACTGACTTCAGAATGAGCTCATACTTCAGTCGGGTGCTATATTGCTTAGTTAGGATGCTAACTTAAGTGTCATCATGCAAGTAATTAGTTAACCTTAGTGTCATATTTTAGTTTATATTTAAGTGTAGCAAATTAAGTGTCATCTTTTAGTTTAACTAAAGTGTCCTCATGCAAAACACTTTAGTTAACTAGTTTATTATCACTTAGTTAACTCCTTTAATTGAAATCCTTGATGATTGCATCATTGGAGTGATCAAACTGAGTTCTCTTTACTTCAACCGAAGCTTGCATTGTTTACATAACTGGAGTTTAATAATTCAAGCTCTTATTTATTAACTGAATTCAACAATATGTGCAATTTTTAATTCTCTTTTTACTACAATCAATAATATGTGCAATTCAAATTCTCTATTTAACTGAAGTTAATTGCCATGAGCAATTCGAATTCACTATTTCTCTATGAATGCTACCTCTTATCTCTCTATCTTATTTGCATAATCCATATGTGCCCACTTTTATCTATCAGATTAATGATCTATCATAACAATTATACTAAGGATATTTTTCCATTTATGTGGTCATATCATTCTACTATTTATGCCAAGTGATCTTATGCTAAAGTAATTCACTCTAGAGGTGATTGGCCTCTAGAGGGAACTTAATATCTAGATCATGGTTAGTAGAATGTGACACATCAGCATGATTTAACTAGCAAAGCATTACCTCTACACATGAGTCCCACCTCGACACATAAGGATCTGACTTGGTACACAAGTCCTTATCCTTTTCCAACAAGACTGTACAACATCATCACTTTGACATATCAAAGTATTCACCTCAACACATGAGTACTAACCTTTAACAAAGAAGGATTAGTACTTCTTGATTCCAACCCAATAATTTTACTCGAAGTTTTTGAGTCCAATTCATAATCCCTATTACCTCAAAACATGATGCCCAATCCTAGTGCACAAGATTAGCTTGTAGAATGACTCATGATGCTATAACTTTAACAATTCAGAACTTTGAAAGTTCCTATGTCCAAGTCATTCATTCCAAATTGAACTTTTGTTGTTGGTCTGAGCAATGAGTGTAGTCGATCCAATTAGTCAAAAATAATTCTTGGTAGAGTCACAGAACTTGTATATCCCGTCTTTGGGATCTAAATATCTTGAATCAATAGTTGTTTTCCCAAGCCTCATATTCTTTACAATGAAGCAATCTAACAAAAAATCAACATTCTTAGTAGTCTTTGCAAGTCATGCAACCATCAACAAGTTTTCACTCAAGCTAGGTACGTAATAGACATTATATATTCAACAATGACTACATTCAATATCTCCAGTTCCAAAAACCATGAGATCATAATCATAAACTATATAAATATTCTATTATGTATCTCCACTTAAGGGAGAGAACATGGAAGCATCCTTAGGCATATGATAAGTGCAACTAGAATTTACTATCTATTTAGTTTGAGTGGTGTGATCAGGTAACGCTTACGAAGTGCTAACATAAAAGGTGAATTTTTTTGTATGTACATTGATCCAAGAACCAATCGACCCATCTTATTCAAGATGCTTTATCTTTTCTTCTAAGTCCTTTGTCCATATGTCCACTTTTCCACATTAGTGACAGGTTTTCTTCTTTCGATTCTTCTTGGTCGATGTCAACTTGTCAATATCCTTAGTAGGTCTGTCAATAGACAACGATTGCTGATCAGTTAACCATGTTCTTTATAATTTTTCTTGACCTTGACTTTTAGCAAGTGATCCCGGTGTTTTCTAGCAAGATCCCCTTAATCAAGCGATTTTGTTGATCTCTGATCAATAAATCACGAAATATATCAAAGTTGAAACCCTTAGCATCTTTTTTGTTTGACATCCAATTGTCACGAAATGAAGAGAAGGATACATCAAAAGGTGTCCTATTGGCCCTGGCAGAAGATAGGTAGAATTCAATTAGAATTCTGATCGAAATGAGAAGAGTCTGGTAACGTGACAGAGGAATCTGTGATGGAGGAAGAGATAATACATAAGAAGTAGTGGTAGAAGGGAATCTATGATAGAAGAATATGTGAAGGAAGAAGTGCACAATCAAAGGAAAGATACAACAAGATCATCCACGACAAAAGAAACCACGATAGAATGCATGCAACAACTGAAAAGGAAAACTCGAGAGATCGTGGGTAAGAAGTCGGATTTGAGTCACACGTGCTTTAGGGAATAAAGCATATTTATAGTTGTAAAGGAAACAATCGAGAATACGAATGACATCTTGTCGGCTAACAAAATGAAGTCGGATAATAATGACATGTAAGATTCTATAAAAGGAAGAACCCAATCTATGTGCGGGTCACTTCTTGGTAAGTCAGTTGTTTTTTAACTTCCTAGTTGGTATGTGTTTGTTAGTAGAGTCGAAGAGTCAAAGATTCAAAGAAAAGAGTGAGTCGGTCCAGGATATGTGTGAAGTGATAGTAGAGTGAAGGGGAGGAAAAATGCAGAGACCAGAGACTAGAAAGCATGAGAGGAGAGAGAAGGTTTTATAGAGTGTATAAGAATATCTAGAACAGAGTCTGCACACTAAGTGCACATATGAAAGGTGCCATATATATCTCATGCTAGATGAAGAGCGCCTTTGTGGTTTTTCTCGGATGGATTTCCACATTAAATATTGTGTCAATGTGTATTTGATGAATGTGTTTGTGTCACATGAATGTATGATATGAATAAGTGTTTACATATTTTCTTATCAATAGTTCTTGTATGCATCTGTCGCACTGTTCCTAGTTGGAATCACTAATAAGGCATTATATTGATTCTTGTAATCTCTTTTGACAGATAAGTAGAGTGATATGTTGAATGTGCATAATAAGTATAAGTAATACATCCACTGGCTTAGGTCAAGTGAGTTGTTAAGATGTTGTGAGAAGAAAAATCCCCACCCAACTACATAAATATGGTTCTAGTAGTTACCCATAAGAGATATCTCATGTGAGACTGCATCTGCATCACAGGTGCTGTCGACTGAGCCTTGCTCTGTCAGGCCGATATCTTGGGATTTGTTGTAGTACAAAGAAGGTCTGAACCCGGGTCAAATGGAGAAAATCCAACAAATGGTTCCATTGCCAAGATCGTGAATCATTTTGGTGAGGGATATGTTTTGACTCTCAAAGAAGCTAGAAAGTCAAGAGTGGGTGGATTCTAAATAATTAGAGTTTGCACGAGAAGAAAGTGAAGGATCGAGGTTGAATCTGACAAAGTGGTTGGAGAGATACCTCTATACGGATATTCATGAAATTTTATTTTGTGAGTTTCTGATTGTGTTGTATGAGTGGTTGTTGAAGCTAGAAATCTAGTGAAATAATTTAAAAGGGGGGGGAACCGACAGAGTGGAATCCTCAGCTGATTCAGGGAATGAAAAGTATTAAAAATCATGTGTCAAGGGCTATTGATTTTTGGGTAGACAGTATTGTGGAGGGATACATTACTGAGTTTGATGTCAACACAATAACATCATATAGTGAGGCAGACATAAATTTTTTCCAAGGACCACAAGGAATATACTTGACATCTTTAAAGACTTGGATAAATATGCTTGTATGCAAAAAAGGAATCCTTAGAATAGATTCTGATGAGTAAAGAATGGTATATAAATACCTGGGTTATGTCACAGAAGAAGTGCATGAAAAATGGAGAGAAGTAAGCTGATATTTTCCCTAGTGATGATGGAACTGCACTAGAAGGTGGACGTCTAAGAAGTGGAAGGATATTTTGGTGGGGAAAAAGAAGAAGAACTGTGACAAGAAGACGAAGTTATAGTACGGCCAGAGGTGAAGACTATGAGTTTACCTCACAATCTGATAGAGGTTCTTGCAACAAAGAAAAGGAATATCAACCTATACTTGAAAGGGAAGAAGAAGAAGACACCCTAGAACCAGAATACGAATATGACACACCTACAACTCTGCGTACATCTCTGGAGGTAAGATCCAGAAACTCATCTCCTAATAGGTTTTCCAATACAAGTAATACTAACTATGGGAATTGTGGACAAGGGAGTATTTCTCGCCAAAATGTTTGTCTAGGAGTACCAAGGACCAATATAATGGTTGGGAACGACATTAAGCTACCGATATTCAATGGAAATGGGTTAGAAGACCTAGAGAAACATTGATTTCTATGTGAATCCATATGGACTATGCGGCATGTCCAGGATGACGCAATAAATAAGGTGCATATGATCACGAATCTAAGGGTTCATGCGCTAGACTGGTATATGAAGCTTTTTGTGGTTCCGATAGGATTCACATAGAATATGCTTGACCAAATCTGAGCAGGACTAATCGATGAATTCAGAAATCCCAAATCTGAATCTTAGTGTATTACATCGATTAAGGATATTAAAAAATCGCCTATGGAGTACGTGTGGGACTTCCAACAGAGATTTAAAACATTAATTGCTAAAGTAATATTTCAAATGTTAGGTGTACAACATAAAGAGTGGTTCATTGCAGCGTTGTTACCGCACATCCGGATTCCTTTTATGAAACAAAAGAATGTTTCGTAGACTGAAGTACTGGAGCTGGCCATGAAGCTAGAATCTTCATCGGTAGGAGATACTGGTGTAGGAATGATGTAGATTCAGTCACAGTTAGCTAACCTTATGTTGAAACTCTACGACATTAAAAAGGGAAGGAATCCTAAGAAGAAATATGGTGTACCATATACAGAATTGAAGGACGCCACAAGGATAATTTCTCGACATTCAAGAAATATGTCGCAACGATAGGGCCGAACCTGATAAATAAACAAGATATGCCTTGGTTTAGAATATTCCAACCAAGAGGACGATGGTCATAAGAGTGCTTGTACTTCCAGAATATTGTAAGTGCACCAACTAGTTTACACTGTAAATTTTGTAAATCAGTAGGCCACGATGAAAAGGACTGCAGAGCATTCCATCTACTGCAAGAGAAAACACTCAACACTTATTTGATGAAAAATGAAGAGAAAATGCAATATGGGCGGGCTCAAGCTCAATATTCTCAACCCAAGTACCCACAAAATCAACACCCGCAGCAACAATACCCTCAACCTAAGGGGGGTGGAAAAATTTTGGGTCGAGGAAAAGGAGGAGAGTTTGTTGTGGAAGAGGACAAATCATATGTTATAATTGTGGGAAACCATGACATTTTTCTAGGGATGGAGCGAGCCCTACAAATACATGTTCGTATTTTAAATCATTTTATAATACTATTGAACTATGTCCGTAGTTGATTACGAAGTGGTAGGATAGAAATGTGGGAAATACAAACCCTCTGCAGAATCCCAACCCGAATCCCATATAGAATATCTAGATAATTTCTGATGAGCCGAGAGAAGCAAATATTGTTCTTGTGACAAGAGGAGGTGCTATGACTGGAACAAAACAAAATGCACAACATGACCAACCAGAGGTGTGACCAACAACAAAAGATAAAGTGATGTTTGACGTTAAAAGAGAAAAGGAAGTATTCTTGGATGCACAACTAGAATTTGTCAAAAAGAATCAAGCATCGATGTATGCTCCTACACTACCAAGAAGACTGATAATGAATATGTATGGAATATTCGATCAATTGTTCCGAAATAAACCGACAAGAAATTTTAGTAAGTTTAAAGAATTTTTTAAAAGTTGCTTATCACTAATACATTATAAAGATACTGTCGCAGAATTGACAGCTCTAATAGATGAACATAAAGAAGAAGTATGACCAGATAAAAGAGTAAACCAGGTTGGAAAAATATTAAAGACTGGTCACGAGTTAAGAATGACTACAAATATAGGAGATTATGATATGGATTACATTATATTATATTTGGGATTTGATGTCAACATCTTAACAAGAAAAACATGGGAAACCATGGGGAAATTGTGACTGGATCGGTCTCCCATTCAACTCATATTATCAAATATGTTGAAATTCCTACCTATCAGTCGATTGAATCAAGTTCCTGTCGAGGTAGAAGGCTTGAGAACATATGCTAATTTTGAAGTAATCGAAATTGTTGATGACACAAAACTGTATCCTGTACTTTTGGGGATTGTCTAGGTGATTGATAATCAAACCATCATAAATTTTACGAAAATAATGTTATCATTTGAAGATTCAGAGCTAAGGGTGATCGCACCAATTGATCCACTATAAGGTTAGAGATATGTCGAGCCAGTAAATAGTGAAGGACAAGGCGACTATCTTGACCATATTTATAACATCACATCAACGAGGTACGACTATGTAAATCCAATAGCTGACGGAAATATAAGTTGGTGAAGTATTAGATCCTATACATTAGATTATGATGAAGCATTGGAAAACTGAAAGAATTAGATGCACCAAGTATCCATGAGAAAGTACGCAAGAATTACACAGTCTGTACGAGGGGTAGGAACTGAGGAATGTGAGCTACCTACCTATGAAGGTTTACCTAACCTTGCATCTTTTCTAACAGAGTGTAAATAAAAAGTCACAGAACATCAACGCTTGTCCGCACTGTACTTTGTGCTGAAAGATACACCCTCCATATGGTGGGTTGCACATAAAGAATCTATCTTGGAATGGACACAATGTCGAAGATTATTGGAGATAAGGTTCGAAGAAGAGATCGGTTATACTAGTAAAATATATATATAGGATTGACCAATCATGTCGACAATATTGAGTATTGTCCCGCGACATGGGGGGAATGTTCTCAACAGGAGTTAGTTAATTAGTTCATACACATGTTAGAAATGATACCAAGGATCTGGAATACATCAGTCGAGTTGAGATGAGGAACTATTAAGTGGGATGAATTAGATACTAGCTTCATACACAAATTTGAATGTTGATGATCATCCATCGATTGATGCCGCATTGCAAGTAATCAAGATAAAGATATTTGAAGATATCCCTATCGCAATGACACACTTCAATCAACGTGACACAACATTTCGGCATTGGATTGAGTGATACAGTGTGACAAGAGAACCTGACGATGATGACCTGCACGCCATAAATATACCTGATTCTAAAGGTATGCACGCAGTGGAAGGAATTGGTATTTCTAGTGGCCAATTTTAGAATCTACTGAAAGTCAAGAAAGTAAATATTTGCTCCTTAGAGAATCCAAAATTTTCCAATGTTGGATATTACTGGGATGATGAGACTGTTAAAAGAATCACATATCTATTGCATGAGTTTCAAGATTTGTTCCATAATAAATTCTCAGAGATGAAAGGGATTGTCAGAGACCTTGGAGGAATGAAGATACCTTTAAATCCCGAAGCAAAACCTATCAAGCAGGGACCATGCCGATTGAATCCGCGGTATAAAGAAAAAGTCAAGGAAAAGCTGTACCGAATGCTAGATACAAGTATCATAGAACCTGCAGAAGAATCATAATGGATCTATATAATAGTAGTGCAAGATTAAAATACTACATGTGAAGCACGAATTTGTGTTGAGCTAAGAAAATTGAACAATGCTTGTTTACATGACCCATTTCTGACTCCATTTACATATGAGGTATTGGAGGGTGTTGGGGTCAATAAATTTACTCATTAACTGATGGGTTCTCTAGATACCATCAGATTAGAATTCCAAAAGAAGGCCAACATAAGAAATCCTTTGTGACAAATTGGGGTTGTTTCCAATATACAGTAATTGCCTTTGGACTCAAGAATGCTCCTATTATTTTTTCCAATATAGTAGTGGTTTCCTTCAAATATTTTATTCATAAATTTCTTGAGGTCTACTTTGGAAATTGGACAATATTTGGGCTCATTAAGGATCATATTGAGAGGTTCAGGATGATGTTGGAACATTGTCACCAGTATAAAATTTCACTAAACTTAAAGAAATGTATATTTTGTGACCCTTTTTGGAATTCTATTGGGTCATGTAGTTTGTTGTGATAGAATCTTGGTCGACCCTTCCAAAATTGTGATTATCGTCGACCTACCACCACCTACCACAGTAAAGCATCTGAGAGTAAAATTTGGACACACAAGATACTACAAAATTTTTATCAAAGGATATGCAGAGGTGACTGATCCGATGGAGAATTTATTGAAGAAATATGTTAAGTTCCAGTGGACAAAAACTTGCCAAGAAATTCTGGACACTTTAAATAAAAAATGGTTATAGTGCCCATACTGGAAAAATGAATTTCATGTTCATTTCTATGCATCGTATGTCATGCTCGGCGTGGTACTAGCACATCTTGGTGAAGGGTTGATTGATCATACTATTTCCTTCACTAGTAGAAAACTATCAACAACAAAGAAGAACTATACCATGACAGAAAGAGAAGGACTAGCTATGGTATATTCTCTATAGAAATTCAAACACTACTTGCTGGGTGGAAATTTTAAAATGTACATAGATCATTTAGCATTGAAATACTTAGTTAATAAGCCAATGTTGGGGGGGATATTTTTTGGCAGCTGCTCCTTTTTCAAGAATTTGACTTTGAAGTCACTATTAAACCCGTTCGATTGAATTCAAGACTAGACCATCTGTCAAGGATCGAAAGTAGCGATGAACATGGTAACCTCGACGATAGTCTCCCTGATGCGTAACTATTTGTGATAACAATGTGTGATGATCAATACAAAGACATCATACAATTTTTTAGTATAGGTTATGCACCGGCTGAATTTACTATTGCATAGAAGAAATGATTAGTTGTGCAAGCTGCAAACTTCTAGTTGATCATTGGACAATTATATAAGATGGGCCCTGATGAGATTCTCCTTCGTTGCGTCTTAGAAGATGAGTGAATGATGATGCTAAATGAATCGCATGTTGGCATCGCAGGAGGACACTTTGCTAGAAAATATACAATGCAAAATATATTGTAAGCGGGATTGCGGTGGCCCACCATGCATGCGGATTCCTGAGAATACTATTGCAACTATGATGTCTGTCAAAGAACTGGAAAGCCATCGCGACGAGATAAAATTCCATTAGTACCAAAAAAATCCAGGAATTCGATAAATGGGTCGTTGATTTTGTGGGCCCTATTAGTCCAACTAGAAAGCGCATAGGTTATAGGTATATAATTACTGCAACTGACTACCTAACCAAATGGGATGAAGCAACGCCAATAAAAGATTGTATTGCTACAACTGCTGCGACTACTACTAAATTTTTATTTGAAAATGTTGTGACTAGATTTGGATGCCTGAAAATTTTGATAAGTGACCAAGGCACACACTTTGTCAACTAGTTGATTGAGGAAGTAAAGAAATAATTCCAGATCCATCACATAAATACAATTCAATATCACCCTCAAGCGAATGGTGTTGTCGAAGCATTTAACAAAATCCTGGAGAATGCATTTATAAAGATTTGGAATTCCCAAAGAGATGACTGGGATCAAAATATTTTTGCAGTACTGTGGGCATGTCTCATGACTTATACAAAGTTTACATGCTGAACTCCATTTCATCTGGTATATGGACAAGAAGTTGTGATGCACATGGAATACATTGTACCCATATGACGATGGCCCGAGCTTGTAGGTTGCTGGATAAACTACAGGCAATAAACACAAGGAGATAACCCAACTAGAAAGGCTTCAAATCAATCCCATTCAGAGATTATTCTATCCTTGATTTGTTTGGGATGTCTAACTCCGATGGATACAAGGCCTCCGCTGGCGCAAGGGTTTTACAGATCCGAAATGAATCTATTCTTCCTACGAGGAAGATCTGGGAAAGTTTTGAAGTAACTCGATACTAGACTAAACTATCTGAGGAAATTTAGAAAGTGATTGTAACTAAATTTAAATAGAACAATTATGATGTATGATTTATGAAAAATAAATTATAACCCAACACATAAAAATTTAGATTAGGATTATTCCCTTTTGTCAACCTAGAATGAAACTGAACAATTCAAAATTGTAATGCTTTATTCGAAATAATTAGATGTGCATAATTGTTCTGTCAGACAATACAAAATGAAAAATCATCATTGGGGATAAATAATTGTTCAATAGTTGCTTAAAATGACATATGAATCAAACAAAAAAATTTATTCAATGCATATTCAACATGTTAAGATTGTAGTGAAACATCAATACATAAGTTAGCATGTTTAATAAATAAGAAACTTGTGATCAATATGTCAGAAAGATAGAATAATGACTGAAAATAAATTTGATGAATAACCAAAAACATAACATAAGAAACAATGTAACTTTTATTCAAACTGTAGCAAATTACAATCTTGCCAAAATTACATAGCTTTCCTCGTATGTCCTTGGCGGTCCCTTCTCCTATTGTCCTCCTTGAATTCTTCTCATGAGCCCCCTCTTGGGAGACATCCTTCCCTTTAAATAATTATTACAATAGTTTACAAAAGAGAAAAATCTTCCCAATATATGGGATTACAAAATATCCAATTTAGGATTTTCCAAGGGCAGACTGCCACTTGGAAAATGCATCCAAAAAATTCTGTATGTCGCGATATTGTGCATGTTCCAAGAGCATTTCAGCCTTGCAAATCAAATATTTGATCCCTCTCTTCTTAACCTTTCCCCATTCTGAGAAGAAAAGGTCAATCCTCATCTGTGAGGTGAGAGGTGCCTCGATCCATCCCTTGATATATTCCAGATGAAGCTAACTAATTTCATGGATCTGGAAAAGTCATTCTCGATCTGCTCCAGCTTAAGATTTGGAGGAATGGATTCATCAAGTGGGTCCAACAGTAGTAGGTACAGAAAACCTAGCAAGGTTTCTAAAGAAAACCATCTCCTTTTGCAAGCCACTTGTCCATCCTTAATGATGGACTCCACCACATCATAGACACTCTCCCATGTCTCAATTAAAACTTGGATCCTCTTGAGTTTACCCTTTTCCAAGACTGGTAAATCATCTGGTCTGTCCTTGATATACTTTTGTCAGTCCACCAAGGTATCATAAGCCCTGGCTGCTTCATTTCTCCTCTGATTTTGATCATGGAGGATGTCATAATGACGTTCAAATGTATTGTATCTATCTTGCATTTCATTGAGTCCTTCATAGAGACTCACCATCCTTTAATGCAAATCCTCATTAATTTTGAGCCAAATGTTTAAATTCTTCCGTAGTAAATTTGGAGAATGAGGAAGTTACTGATATAAACTTGAAATCCTCCAGCTGCTCCTCTAGTGAAGAAATATTCTGAGTTTGTTAGTCAGTCACCCCTTTTTCTTCTTCAAGTTGTTGCTTGAGAATATCATTTTGTTCTTTGATTTTCCTCAGCTTCTCTTCATATTCATTTTTCAAGTCCCGTAGTTCCTACTGATGCTGTCACGTTTTCTTGGGATTGTTCCTTCTCGGACTTCTGCAACTCTTGCTCTTTTTCCTCCAGTTCTTTATTCAGCAATGAGATTGAATCATAATTATCTCCCATGAAAGATCCCATGGAAGCTACGACCTCTAGATATTACTGTTTAACATCATTTGAAGCACTCTTCCACAAAATTTGGTTTGGAACCGATCCCTACTTGAAGGTTCCTCCTTTGGATCTTCTGAATCCTTTCTTTACCACAGTCTTTGCTTTTATGCTCCAAAAATATTTCCCCAAAGAGAAAACTGCATCGTCACCAAAGTCAGCCATTTCATCTGTTATTGAGATGGTTCCTTCGGGGATTGTAACTATGGGTGAAGGTTGGGAAGTTTCAGGGGTGGGGATATGCATACTAACAGAGGGGATTGTAGTGGAAGGTGTGAAAATAATAGAGGCAAGGGTGCAATGATGGAAGTGGGGACAATGTGATAGTTTCAGGGGAGGTGACAAGGATGGGAGAGCTAGAAGAATGTGAAGCTAATTAATGGACTTGTGTAAATGTGGAAATGGCAGGAATCTCAAGCACTGCTAAAAGAATGGGTAATGTGGAAAAAGGGGTAGAAATAGGCATGTGTTCCATGTTGGATACATTTACCCAACATGCACACTTAATTTGGTCAATTTGTCCTTGTTAAACCACTATCCTAAGTTTAATTGACATAATTGGCATCATATGAGCACACTATGACATCAACATGAGCACACCCATGCCCTCCTTCAGTCAAGGAGGCAAACTAAGCCTTCTCCTTCATTCGAGGAGGCTAACTGGGCTTCCTCCTTCAAACATGGAGCATTTTGGGGGTGATCTGAGTGTCATAAATGCACCTAATTGCTAACTGATTGTTACAATCAGTTAATCTAAGTGGTGAATGTGCCTCCATTCATTATATTGATTATTTTTATTATTATTTATGAACTGGATTCAACTAGGGCACCTCCAACCACTTTTGATGACTAGTTTGACTTCAGTTAACCTCATCGAGGTTCATTGGAGTTAATGATGCACTACCACTTGTTGATTGGCATGCAGTGACATGTGTCTAAGATACTTTCAGTTAGAATCAGTCATCCATTGCACTCTGATACAGTTAGGACTCAGTTGAGTCAATTTGGACTTGATTAGTGGGTTAACTAGGTGTGTTTATTGTGGCTGACATTCAGTTAAGCTACACCCATTCATTCAATTCGAATGACCTCCTTGAGAATTAGAATTGTCTTGGAATTCATGCATCTTGCATGATTATTGTATTGCATTACCCATTCTTTATTGATTATACAGAGATGCTACTCCTATTGCACCACCATTATGCCATTTCAATGCTTAATTGTTTGAAATCTCTTATGAGACTGTGTTTTAGTCCCTAGATTACGATGACAAATTAATATGGTATCATAGTTCACAGTGGGATGAAGCTCAGATCTCTCAAAAACTTGTTTTTTGATAGATCTTGCATAAAAAATTGAGCAAAAGCTCAAAATTCTAGCACTGCACTAGAAGCCAAGGCTTACCACTTAATACCCCAAGTAAAGGAATTGTTGATCAATTATGCTGGGTGTGATGAAAGCCTAAAATGTGTAGGATGTCCAACCTTACAGTGCCCCTTTTGTTGTGATTTGCAGCTTTTAACAGGTGAAAAGCATTCGCTACAACAGTTTGAGATGGCTTCATCCGTCGAACTCTTGACTCTGTTCAATTTCCATTCATGGAAAGGAGACATGGAGATCCAGTTACGTGCCAGAGGATTCTATCGGGTCACTATGGACACTGAAGAACAACCTACCTATGTGATAGACAAAGATAGATTCTTGAATAAGAAAGATGAAGCATTTTGTTTCTTGTGACTCTCTATTTCCAGGGATCTTCTTTTCCACCTCTTGGGATTAAAGACTCCAAAGGAAATTTGGGACAAATTGGACACCCTGTATGGAAAATAGGATGATTTGAGAGTTTATCAGTTTGAAAATGAGTTGATGTCTCTCCAACCTTCCAATTTCGAGACCTTAAATGATTTTTTCACAAAGTTCAAGCACATTGTCTTACTATTGAAGTAGTGTAAGGTGGAGAATGAGGATGACCAGCTCATCCTCACCATTCTCTCCAAACTTGGAGCTGATTATTTGGTGTTTGTCTCTACATTTTGTGTGGGGAAGCTCACAACCCTTGGATGGAAGATTCCTTCACTCAATACCTTCATTGAGTCCCTAACAGGTGAACATTATAAGCTTGTCCAGATGGGGATCATCAGATCCTCTTATGATCAAGCCCTCTATGCTTTGGGGCCTAAAGATCTGAAGGGTAAAGGAAAGTAGCATAAGAACCCAAAAACCAAATTTGACTCTCCTAAGCCTAAATTTGAAAAATAGCAACATGAAGATCCTTTTGGCTCAAAGAAGAACAAAAAAAAAGCACATCATGGAAAGGAAAAAGTCAAGTGATCGTATTGCGAGAAGGGATTCCACCCTAAACATTCCTACATGAAAAAGAAACTTGATGAAGCTACTTCTCTTCTTGAGAAAAATCACATCAATCTTTTAGAAATCTTTCGGAGGAGAGATTAGCAAGATCAGGAACCACAACACGAAAGAGGTCATGCTCTCATGGCAAGCACTTCGAAGTCCAAAGCTCTTTTGATAGATTCTGGAGCTTCGAATCACATGATGGCTGAAAGAGACTCTTTCTCATCCTTGGCTACCAGCAAATCCATTCCCATTCACATGGGAGACGGCTCCACACACATATCCGAAGGACCAAGTACTGCAAATCTTGAGCATGGTTATTTTTCCAATGTTTAGTATGTACCGTTCTCTTGCATGAAACCTCCTAAGTGTTTATCAAATGACACATACAGGAGTGCCCAAGAGAATCTCCTTTATCCCAGATTATGTAGAGATCATAAAAATTGCATCCGGAAAACTTGTAGCAAAAGGCCTTGCAAACCATCATGCAAAATCCTATGAGTTCTCCCATTTTGTGGTGGATGAAAAGCCCACCGCATTGCTGACTCATGGAAATGAGGTTATTAGACTGTGGCATGAGAGGTTCAGCCACCTGAACTTTAAGTACTTGCAGCAATTACAGAATAATTCCATGGTTGAAGGCCTCTCAGTCATCAAATCTACCATCAGAATTTGCAAGGGATGTGTTGTTGGAAAGCACCCTGAGCATAAGTTTGATCGGGGGAAGGCAAGCCTAGCATCATGCATATTGGGGATGGTACATTCTGATATCAAAGGACTCATGCCTACCACATCCATGAATGTATCAAGGTACGTTCTCACTTTCAGTGATGACTTTTCTAGATACACATGGGTCTTTTTTATCTCAAAGAAGTCGGAAGTCTTGGAAAAATTCACTAATTTGAAGGCACTAATTGAGAATGCATCTAGCAAAAAGATCAATATTTTGAGATATGATAATGGAGAGGAATATATTAGTAATTAGTTGCTGCATATATTTTCCCAAAGTGGTATTCATATCCAACATTCAGTCCCCTACACTCCACAGCAGAACAATGTAGCAGAGAGAAAGAATCGGTCTCTCAAGGAGATGACCACTTGCATGCTAGAGTCAAAGAAGTTGGCTGAAAATTTGTGGCCTGAAGCCATGAATACTACAGCATATATTCAAAACAGAGTTCCACACTCATCCATGAAATGGAAGACCCCTTTTGAATCCTACTTCGGACACAAGCCGGATGTGTCGAATCTCAGGGTATTTGGGTCCACTGCATGGGCCTGAATTCGGCATGATAAAAAGAGGGATTTGTAACCACAAAGCATCGAATGTCTGTTTATTGGATATACTGATGAATCTAAAAATTTCAAGCTGCTAGATATCAGAACAAAACATATCATCATTGAAAGGAGTGTCATGTTCGATGAGCCTCTTCAGGAGGTAGAACTAGTGAAGGAGAAAACTGTTGAATTTCCTTCCGATTCTACTGAATATTTGGATGATGGAATTGGGAGTGATGACCCTGATTTGGATCCTATGATTTCTGATATTAGTGAACAGAAAAAATCAGATTCTGAATCAGAACCTGAAGTACAAAATCATCTCCCAACTTGGGCCCGACAAACACTCTCCTCCGCAGGTGAAAACATTGGAAATCCGGATGATCCAAGGAGAACTTGGTCTAATTTCCAAAGAGCAGGTATTGCGCTCTCTTGTCCTGATTATTTTCTGTTTGAATATTGTTATTTAATGATAATTTCAGATCCTAATTATTACTACCATGACCGTAAGGATCCGATATGGCAAGCTGCCATGGATGAAGAGATGAATTCTCTTTTGAAAAACACTACTTGGGAGCTAGTTTCTCTTCCTCTGGGGAGGAAATTGGTTCAGTGCAAGTGGGTGTTTCAGACTAAGGTTTCTGCTGATGGAACAAAATAAAAATATAATTCAAGGCTGTTAGAAAAAGGTTTCTCCCAGGTCCAAGGTGTGGACTACCATGAGACTTTTGCACCGGTTGCAAAAATGGAATCCATCTGCCTAGTTTTGGCAATTTCTGCATCTAAGCACTAGGAAGTGCATCATATGGATGTTAAGTCTGCCTTTCTGTATGGATATATTCATGAGGAGATTTACATGAAGCATCGTGAGGGATGCATTTCTGATTCATCTTTGGTTTGCAAACTAAATAAGTCACTATACGGGTTAAAACGGGCCCCAAGAGAGTGGTATTCCAAGATGGATGCCTTCCTTCTCTCGCAAAATTTCCAAAGGTGTAAATCAGATACGAATGTGTATATACAGTATTTTGATGGTAATTTTATTATTATTGTTTTATATTTTGATGAATTACTGGTTATAGGTAGCACAGTTTCTTCTATTTCAGTCATAAAAACTGCTCTCCACAATGCATTTGCAATGAGCGATTTGGGGCTCTTGAAGCAATTTTTGGGGCTCGAAATTGAGCAAAATATTGATGGGATAATGGTCACTCAGTACAAATACATATCAGACCTATTAGTAAAGTTTAACATGGAATAATTTAAGGCTGCTCCATTCCCTTTCCTTTCAAGGATCAGCCTTGAAGAAGGAAAAAGCACACCTCCCCTGGACTGCATTATTTATCGACAACTGATTGGTAGCTTGCTTTACTTGACTCATTCTCAGCCTGATATCTGTTATACCATGAATTCTATGTCAAGATACATGCATCAGACTGATGATATTCATTGGAAGGCAGCCAAGAGGATCCTCCAGTATATTTAGGGAACCAGGACCTACGACATTCACTATGCTGCAGACTCCGAGCTAGAGATGGTTGGTTACACAGATTCCGATTGGGTGGGTAATTCTATTGATCATAATTCTACTTCTAGATATGTCTTCATGTTTGGTGGTGGCCCCATTTTCTGGTCTAGCAAAAATCAGGCTTCCATAGCATTGTCTTCAGTAGAGGCTGAGTACCGAGGAGCGGTGAATGCTTGCAACCAAACTGTTTGGTTGCAAGGCATTCTTTCAAAGTTTGATATTGGTAGTACTTTGTCCACTGTCATCTTTTGTGACAATCAAAGTGATATTAAGATATCCATAGATCCAGTTACCAGATAGAGGACCAAGCATGTAGAGATACACATGCACTATATCAAAGAATTGGTGTATGACAGGACCATCATTCTTCAATACTACCCTATTGATGATAAGATTGCAGACATCTTCACCAAGAGATTTTTAAAAAAGAAGTTCACTTACCTCCATTCACTATTGGGGGTGAGTTCATCAGGGTGATCAGACTACCTTCAGTGTTCAACTTGAGGGGGGGGGGGTGTTCCACTGGGTTTTCCCTCTTTCCTCACTTAGATTTATTTTTGAGCATTGTTTGAGTTACATTATTGTACAGGGTGACCTATGGTATTTGTTGTCAGGGCCCTAGCATTTCATGCACTTTATTTTTACTTCTCCTACATATAGCTTAAGGGGGGGGGTGTTGGAGACATTTACCCAACATGCACACTTAATTTGGTCAATTTGGCTGTGTTAAACCACTATCCTAAGTTTAATTGACATAATTGGCATCATATGAGCACACTATGACATCAGCATGAGCACACCCATGCCCTCCTTTAGTCAAGGAGGCCAACTAAGCCTTCTCCTTCATTCGGGGAGGCTAAATGGGCTTCCTCCTTCAAAAAAGGAGCATTTCAGGGGTGATCTGAGTGTCATAAATGCACCTAATTGATAACTACTTGTTACAATCAATTAACCTAAGTGGTGAAGGAGCCTCCATTCATTATATTGATTATTTTTATTATTATTTATGAACTGGAGTCAACTAGGATGCCTCCAATCACTTCTGATGACCAGTTTGACTTCAGTTAACCTCATCGGGGTTCATTAGAGTTATTGATGCGCTAACACTTGTTGATTGGCATAAAGTGACATGTGTCTGAGCTACTTTCAGTTAGATTCAGTCATCCATTGCACTTCGATACATTTAGGACTCAGTTGAGTCAATCTGGACTTGATCAGTGGGTTAACTAGGTGTGTTTACTGTGGCTGAAATTCAGTTAAGCTACACCCATTCATTCAATTCGAATGAACTCATTCGAAATTCAAATTGTCTTGGCATTCATGCATCTTGCATGATTATTGTATTGTATTACTCATTCTTTATTTATTATATAGAGCTGCTACTCCTATTGCAGCACCATTATGCCATTTTCATGTTTAATTGTCTAAAATATCTTATGAGACTGCATTTTAGTCCCTAGATTACTATGACAAATTAATATTCTGATACCGAGGGTATTCCACTAGTGGCAGAAATAATGTGTGATAAATTGCTCCACTTTCGAGCTCATTCTTTTCAAACTTTGTCTTCTCTGACCTTTGGAGGGACTGAAGAGTAGAGGAAAGTTGTGTTCTTATATCACATTCAAGAACAAACTTACCTTTATCCTTTGAATTTCCAACATGAGCAGAGGAAGAAATGGCTAATGACTCTTGTGCCTCCTTTTCTGTTGTTTGCTTTTGTAGATTTTCTTCCATTGTCAATTTGAGCTTCCTATAGTGTAACAATGTGATTTTCATCTCCTTTTTATATTGGAAGATGAAAGTTTTCTCTTGAGGTGTAGGGATCCTGCTCACCACCTTTGGAAAGTCATTTTCACCTCTGTAAATTAAATCATCAGGGATTTCCTGATGGACATATGAGATATTCATGTGTTACTATACAAAATGGTTGTCCAAGAATTCCTTAGGATCATGCATCCTTTTAGGTGCCTCTCCTAGGTTCATTGTGGTAATTTTCTTGTCAAGAATGTCATCATGTGTTGAGTTATGCAAGGTTAAGAATCCCAAATTAAGTCGGAACTTGGGCCAACATTTCCTTTTGCTTGCTAAGATTTTTGGGAAGATCCCATCAACAAATGTCTGGAAAAATATCTCTTGAAGGACCATCCTGTCCAGCACTATCCTCGGAAACAGATGTACAATGTTGCTTCCCCAAATTCGGTTGTAGGAGAAATATTTTCCCAAGTACCAATATCCCATAGTAGAGATCAGTGATTTGTTTTTGTCTAAGAAGTGGGGGCATCCCCTTTGAAAATATTCTGATAAATTGACCAAATGAAGTGGTCACAAATGTCATAAATATGGGGAACAAAGTTTTCATCCATAGTGTTGAACAATATATGTGGATTGGATGTGAATTCCTTGTCCAGTTCCATCCCATGGCTGGGAATGGAGATGTCGCACATAAAATTTCCATTACATACCCTGAAAGGTAAAAAGCAGGCTTCCTGGACGTCGGGTTCTTTTGCAATTTCTCAGTAGCCTCCTTCAAAACCATTGATATAATTTGCACCCAGTTGAAGGATTTACCTGTATTTACGAAATGATGAGTAAGGGGCACCCATTCCGATTTGAACATAGTGCAATTGTGTAACCTGTACAACCTGCAAAGCATGGCTACCAACAGATAGAATGAATCCCTAAACCAAGTGACGAGATAGTATTTATTAGCTTCGGGGATGAACTCTGCAAGATTCTCCATCCAATTTTTTATAATTTCTTCAAATTTGAATGGAGTCATTGCAGCTTCAAGGAATTAGGTGTTTAGCAACTTTTGTGGGGGGTAAGTGTGTATGCTGATCTAGCAAATACCTCAGGGTGGAAATAGGCCAACTGGGTCTATGTATGGCATGAACAGAGGTATGGATGCAATACAGTGGAGTTGGGATTTGGTAATATTGGTGTAGGTTGAATGGTTGTGGGTAATGGTGGAAAAATTGTCATTACTGAATATAGAGTAAATCCGGGACCAGTCCAAGTGGTAGATTTCTGATACCCGTCCACTGGTGTCAGAGAAGATTCTAGCATTTGGGTCCTTACTCTTTTGCTCATTCAAAGGGGTCTTAGACCTGGTATTTCTTGACATGTTTGGAGATTGGGAGGTAAATCCTGATACAAATTTTACAACCATAATTAAAATTCACTCAAGATAAAAAATAACCATATTTGGCTTATAAGAATTTAGAAATTTGAGGAACTTACCCGTGAATAGCTCGAAAATGGGAAGATTCATGGGCTCGGTAAGAAAATCACAGTAAAATGTCAGTGCAGTAAATTTTGCAAGTTAAAATGGTGAACAATTCATAAAATTCAAATCATTTAAATAATCAAGCCCAACAACGAAATAGATCCACGCTGTAGATTTCGAAAAATCAATGGTCAAGATTGGAGTAGGAAAAAGGAATTGCAGGAATAGACTTCAACAAAAATTTTCGATTCTAATTTTTGCAATCCACAATCTGTATTATGGGTTGTGGGAATGGCATTTGCAGTTGAAATGAATTTCTTAACTTTCGCAATCTGCAATCCGCATTGCGGGTTGTGGGAAAGTAATTTTGCAATTTTATTTTTTATTGTATTTCTGATTTCTGCAATCCGCATTATGGGTTCTAGAAAGCAGAAACAAAAAATGAGATTTTATTTTCAAATAGATTTTTCGACACCCACAATCCACATTTGCGGATTGTGAGCTGTGGAAATACAAAACAATAAGAAAAAGAAACTTCAAAATCCGCAATCCACATTTGTGGGTTGCGGATTACAAGAAAACAATTTTCAAAAACTCCAAAAAAGGACTTCTGCAATCCATATCATATATTGTGGAATGAGGGTTGTGGACAAGCAAAAAATAACAGGCAAAAAGGTTTCTTTCGCAATCCACAAAACCCAAAAAAAAAACAAGTCTTTGATGCAAATTTATTAAAAAACAAAACATAGTACTTACAATGAGCACGTAGAGGACCCCATAGGCAAATCATGACCTTCAAGGTTTCTTTAGTGAATAAATGGGGTTCCCATTTTAGAATCTAAAATGGGATCTATTGCTCCCAACAACAAATAGCCACTCGATGGGAAAAGCAATTATCTCTGTACAAATCAACTTAAGAATTTCAAAGAAGATATGTCAGTTAGAAAAATATTTGAGTTTATAATGAACAGTGGGTTCATAAAAATACAACCGAATCTAGAAGAAGTAATATATGGAATTGTCATATTCCCAACCCCAAAAATCATTGATAATGATGCTTAACAAATGAGATAGTTTCAGAAGTAAAAAGGTATCCCTGTAAGCAAGACGTAACCATAGGAGGGAAGTTTGTGATAGGCCTTCAAGAAAAACCTTGGTTTATTTCATGACCATCTAACCAATAATCACTTTGGATGTAGATTGTTTATTAGTGAGTATATACATAGAGTTATCATATACATAAAATACATATATTTTCCTCTCTCTCTCTCTCTCTCTCTCTCTCTCTCTCTCTCTCTCTCTCTTTTAAGAAACATGAGAAACAACAACTTGATTGAAACAAAACCACTTCCCTAGTAAGGTGAAATGACATACACAAATCCTATATGGAAACTGAACAAGCTAGCTCTGTCAAGAGACTTTTTGTCTTTTAGGTTTTTACACTAAAAGCAATCACCATGGCTTGGTAGCCACCTATTAGTAATTTCAGTCCAAAATAGGACCCATGAACATGGTCGGGCTATCTTGTGATAAGACCCCCTGTCCTTGAATACAACAAGTTATAGTTAAACACAAAAGGAAACAAAAAACATGATTTACAATGTAAATTGCAAGCCATTACCCTGGCTTGGTAACCATCTAGTGGTAATGCCATTCACTAATCATGTATATGAACATGATATGCTGGCTTGTGATAAGACCCCCTATCTTGCAATTTACAATTATTTATGTGGTTTTATTTAGTTTTAAGGTGATAAAGGTGAGATCAGAAAACAACAAAGGTTGAGGAGGTTGTAAAGATTTACTACCAATCACCAATGCGGCATCTGATAGGAATACCAAACTAGTGCTAAAGGCCCAATAATCATTATGAGGGTTATTAAAAATAGTGATTACAGGGAGGAACGACTCAAATTTTAAAGAGTTGGAATAGATCTTTGATTGTATTCCCGTGGAGGAACTATTTCAGATATAAACCAAGTAAAGGTTTTTTGACATATACAACTTGAAATTTCTCAGTTAGAAATTTTGGAGATGAACTAACCACTAAATGCATCCAATTGCAGGATCAATACCATGTTTTTTGAAAAAAGTAAAACAAAAGAAAAACTCAAAAAACTAAAATAAACCAGAAAAACCTAATCAAAGGAAACACACCTATGTACAGATAAGGAAACACTTATCTTAAACAAAATAGTTTTTGAGGAGCTAGATGTTCACTAGATAGGTCTTAGGAAAACCTTCCAATGTCTATAACCAGACAGTACAAGGGCCAATATTTTATGTAATAGTGAATGGCCATAACCACAGATGTTGAAATTTGGTATAGTCATTATTGTCTTTGTGGGGTTTGTCCCATTTCAGTACCAAATCCACAACCTGAAAGTCTCGGTCGGTCGAATATTTTTCATCATTTTACCTCTTAACCAAGTGTTGATGTTGATATAATTTGTTTCTAGATTTCTTCCTCTCCTCTTCTAATTTAAGCAATGTGTCAATTCGATTCTGAAGAGGAGAGGATTCATCATCCCGTGGAAAATATTGATCTATCTGCAATGATGGAAGGAGGAGGTTTGAGGGTAAAAAAAAATTCCTTGCCATAAACAAGGCAGTAAGGAGAGTTCCCAATAGAAATTTTGGGGGTGATACAATATGACCATAGGGCATTAAAGAGCTTGGTGTGCTAGTCCTTGTGGTGTGTATCCACAATTTTATTTAAGATGTTGATCAAATTTTTATTGGAAGATTCTGCTAACCCACTCCCTTGGGGGTAATAGCTTGCATAATACTTCAATTTGATCCCTTTTTCAAGGGAATATTGAGTAATATCAATTGAATTGGAATAAGTTGCATTGTCAAATACCAGAGACTCAAGCACTCCAAAACTGGTGACAATATTACTCTCTAGGAAAGACGCAAATGAGTTAGTATTAGAAACCCTAAGGGGAATTGCTTCTAACCACCTAGTAAAGTAGTTTGTTGCAGTCAAGATATACTTATGTTGCAAATATGAGGAAGGAGTAATAGGGCCAACAAAATCCAGTCCCCATTGCTGAAATGGAAACTGGAGAGTAACATTCTGATTTTTTAAGATTACTAGCACATCTCTGACAGACCTCACACTTTCGGACAAAGGTATGTGCATATTTAAACAATGTAGACCAATAGTATCCAGCTCTCAAAACCTTATTTGCAGTTGTTTCACCTGAAAAATGTCCTCTTGTAGGTCCTGCATGCATTTCAAACATAAGATTGTTAGCTTCTGATTTTTCTAAACAACTGAGGAAAACACCATCATAATTCCTTCGAAAAAGCACATTATCAATGAATTGGTAAGGTTTTTCCTTTAACCTTAAAGTCCTGCACTTATTAAAGTCTAAGGTCAGAGGGGCATACCCATGAGGAATATAAAACCTGATATCATCATACCATTCAGAAGATGGAGCAAAAATGACATTAATTGTGTCTATAGACATATCCTCTTCTTGAATCCATTGTTGTTCATGCTCTAGGTCATTTGATTGGGCTACTAGAAAGCGAAAGCCTTTCCATTTGAAAATATTGGTAGGCTTGATCTCCGAGTAATATTCCTGAAGTGCAGTCATCCAATGGGATTGCTTCTCTCCTAACTCCTTTTGAATTAACACATTTCTTATAGATGCATAGGGGACAATCACTTTCGTTTCAGATTTCAATAAGTAAGTCCTAAAATGTCTGACAGATTTATAAATAGTATAAGCTTGTTTATCAATATGTGTATAATTTATTTCATCCCCCTTGAATGTGGATCTCATAAATGAAACATGGATCTCTATGTCCTCTGATTGTTTCTAATTCAATACAACAACATAAGAAAAAGCAATGGCAAATGTGTATAAAATGAAATCCTTATCAAAATATGGGGACATTAAGGCATGAGCATCCATAATATATTTCCTAATCTTGATAAATGCATCCTTCTACATGTCATACCATTTAAATAAAACATCTTGTTTAATTATATCCTGAAATGGCCTAACAATCTGTGCAAATTTTGGTACAAAACTCCTAACAAAGTTTATCTAACCCATAAAAGATTGCATGGCCTTCTTCGAACTTGAGAGTCCAATTTTCATGATGGGATTTTTTCTTTCAGAGTCAATTATCATCCCATCCTTGGAAACAATAAAAATTAGAAGCTTACCTTCGATTACCATAAAAATCGACTTCTTCGGATTCAGAGAAATCCCATACTTTATACATCTCTCAAAAACTTTTCTTAGTGAAAAAAAATTATCATGTCATTTGTTTGAATAAATAGTTATATAATACAAATAAACAACAACAGAGTTTTGCATCAAACCTCTAAAATCTATGTCCATAGCTCTTTGGAATGTTGCACTAGCATTGATCAGTATGAAAGGAATTCTCCTGTAGGAAAATGTGCCCCAATATTTTATGAAAGAAGTCTTAAGTTGATCGGAGGATGTGACCAATACCTGATTATAACCGGAGAAACCATCCGGCAGAGAAAACATTTTTGCACCTGCAAACCTTTGTAATATCTGTTCCATTGAAGGAACAGGGTAATTTTCCTTTTCAAATGCTTTGTTTAAATTGTGTAAATCCACATACAGCCTGATTTCCCCACTCTTCTTGCGGATAGGGACTAGGTTGGAGATCCACTTTGTGTGTCTTACTGGAAAAGTAATCATGGATTTCAGTAGTTTCTCAAGTTCCTTTTTAATGGATGGTTCAAGACTGGGATGCATCTTTCTCAACTTCTGTTGATAGGGTTTTATGTTAGGATTTAAAGGTATGTTATGATGCATGATGGATATGTCAAATGTTTTCAAATCATCATAAATTCATCCAAACAAATATTTGAATTCTTTAAAGTGTTTAACTAAATCCCTTTCTTCATCTGGGGAACAACTAACCCCTATGTTGATAAGTTGAGCGTTCTACTCATTTCCAAGGTTAACAGTTTTAAAGTTGAGAGAAGAACTGTGTGCTTTGCAGTTTGGGTTACCTTTGAATTTGTCCTGCAAGTATTAGTACTTCTCTAAGTTGATAAATGACTTGGGGATGAGGTTGGAAGGAATATTATGGTCATATAAAGACTTAACATGTTCCGCCTCATCTATGGATACATCCTTAAAGGTATCATGGGCTGTTAAAAAGTCTAAAATCTGAAGGTCCTCATCAAAAACTTTCCAACTTGCCACATTATTGGGAATAGAGGGTTTGTACATGAGCTCAATGAAAAAAGTGTTAGGGGATAGACCTTTTGTGGGAATGAGCCTGGATGCAATGTTGGCTAAAATATCTGCATCAAATTTTTGTGATCTAGGGACAAATTTAATATATAAATCCTTAAATAAATAAGTCATGTCCATAACCAGTTTCTGATAATTAAGAAAATGAGGGGATAAGCAATGGATCTTGATCCTTACCTACTTGACTATGATCTCAAGATCACCGTAGAATTCTATCACTTGTGCATCCAGATCTATTGCTTTACTGAGTCCCTGTACAAGAGCCTCATATTCAACAATATTATTTGTGCATTCGAACTCAGGTCGATAGGAAATCATCATTTTGGTGCCTTTTAGATCTATTAGTACACACCTAGCATTAGGACGATCCTTGGATTTAGATCCATAAAAAAACAGAGTCTAAGAAGATAAATCTAACCTAAAATTTGTATTAACATTATATACATTATGGACAATATAACCAGTGAATGGAACACTTGTGCAATTATTGATTTCTGACCATTTATCAACATCCTTAGTGGGGGAGGAATAAACAAGAAAAATCCCAAAGAAAGAGTCGAAGGTTTAATGTTCTATGGCCGAGGTGAAGAAAACAACAGGTTCACTAGGGACGTTAATATTTGTGTATGTTTGCTTCATAAAAGGTTCGACTTAAAATTTTGATCTGATTTGGCCTACCATTGTATGGCAGCCACAAGTGTGACCAGTCGGTAGAAAAGTATCCTTTAAGCTTCTTTGACCAATCCCTACTCAGCCATATACCATAAGTTTCATAGATATCTACTACAACAATGTCAACTCTCTGATGAATCCTAGGATCTACAGATAATGTCAGGAGGACACTCTTTAGCTCACCTACCACTTAACTCTAGATCTATCCAATTGAACTATTTGGGTGGGACAAGATTCCCATGTTGCATTCAATTTCCTACATACACTAAATGGCATGCCATTGGATGAATCCCCTTAATCAATCATACAATTGTGGACGTTCTTATTGAAAATTTCAAAAGTGAGTAGGAAAGGGGGGACCCTTTTCATACTAGGCTTCTGACTATCAAAATTTGTACAAATTTCTAGATTATTGTTTTGAACTTCTCTTGATTTATTCAAAATCATTTTTTTATGTAAATTTTCCCTTATAGATGGTATTTTAAGAAGTTCAAATAAAGAACTATTTTCTTTGGCCTTTTTAAAATCATATACCAAATTGTATTCAACTTCAGGAATTACCTTTTCTTTTGGGGCTATCGCTTTACTTGCATTTGGAGTGGACGTTGATGGTGGAGTTTCCTGTGATGTTTTGCCTTTGCTCTTGATGTTATAAGAGTGTTGTATATTGAATATGGATTCAGATTCATCTTCCTCTTCTTCCATGGGAAGTTCTGAAAAACAATTAATAGTATTTAGATGTTGATCCTATTCTTCATCAGGTGGTACAAAATTTGTAGCTCCTTGTGAACTGTCTCTATAATCATTATGGGTATTTTTGGGTCTAGAAGTTAGGGCCTTAAGAATGGAGTAAATCTCATCAGAGGTCAATGTTTCCTCAGGGTTGGGATGAGGTTGAATATGAGGAGACTGGTAAGGTCTCTTGAAAGGTGGCCTTTCCATACCTTTGTTATTGGCTTGGTTCTCAATGTTATTTCTCTTGGAATCTACCATGTTGTTGGAAATATTTTGCAATAGCTTCTTCATGTTGTCCATCTCATAAGGGTATTTGGTTGTTGTGGGTTTAGAAATGTTTTCTTTCCTCCTTCTAGATGTATAAGGATGGTCTGATTGTACATCTAGATTTTCTTTCAGGTAGAACATGTCTTTCTCTACTAAGATAGCCTCTAAAAACAATTCTTGCAAAGTAGTTTTGTGTGCCCTTTTTACCCACATAGCAATGGAAGTAGGAAAACCATTAATATAGTAAGACACCAATCTCTCTCCCGTAGGAAGATCATTGGTGGGAATCCTATTTTTTAAACAGGAAAACCTCTGGTTAAAATCCTTCACTCTTTCTTTTCCCTTTATCCCCAAAGAGGATAGATCCATGATTAGATCTTCAGGGGTGTTGTCATCCCCAAATTTTTGGAGAAACAACTTCTCAAACTCATCAAAAGAGTTGATAGTACCATAATCCAAGGAAAAGTACCAAGTGGAAGCCTATCCTTCAAACGAATAGGGAAATAATCTATATACCATGTACTCATGGACCACATTTCTTAATCGAATGGCTTGCATAAATGTTTTAATATGATCCTCAGCAGGGGATTTTCATCTAGATTGAATTTTGGGATCCACTTCTCAGGATTCTTGGGAAATTTATGTTGTTTCCCAGGGCAAAGACTGCATCCTAGTCTAGCTAGGGTCTGTTTAGTTGCTCATCCATTGGTGCTTCCTTGAATGAAGAAGGATCTGAAGATGTTTACTATCTGAGGAGTCCTTAGATGGCAATGAAGATGAAGCAGGTGTTGTAGGTGGTGGTCCACCAGATTGTATGTTGGGATGTAGATATGCTTGAGGATGATCTATCTGTTCAAACAATTGATATATTTGAATCTCAGGAATTTCTCCCTATTCAGTAGTGTTTTGAGTGTTTGTGTTAACAGGTGAGTTATCAATTGAATTAGGTAAGGAAAAAATGTCTCTGAGGCTTCGAACTGTTTCAATCATTTTCTCTACCCTGGAATTTATATCATGGGCAATATTTCTTAACTTTTCAAGGGTGAGGGTCCCCCTAATTGGTGATGCAAAGAGGAATTATGGTATTCTGTTAACTTGTTCTAGGACAGGGGTGACATGGACTGTTGTTTGACTTCCTACAATTGGTGATGTAGAGGTAGAAGCTTGAATCTGACTTCTGGGGATAATTGGTGATATGGGGGAGGATTTTTACTCATGTTTTGTCTTGACATGTTTAACTATGTCCCTCCTTTTAGCACCATTTGTATATTTCTAGGGCTCGTATGTTGCTGGATAAACTATAGGCAATCAACACAAGGAGATAATCCAACCAAAAAGGCTTCAAATCAATCCCACGCAGAGATTATTCTATCCACGAGTTGTTTGGGATGACTAACATCTATGGATACAAGGCCTCCACTGGTGCAAGGGTTTTACAGATCCGAAATGAGTATGTTCTTCCTACAAGGAAGATCTGGGAAAGTTTTGAAGTAACTCGATACTAGACTAAACTGTCTGAGGAAACTTCGACGATCATAGTAAATAACTTTAAATAGAACAATTATGATGTATGATTTATGAAAAAGAAATGATAACCCAACATATAAAAATATAGATTAGGCATGTTCCCTTTTTTCAACCTAGAATGAAACTAAACAATGAAAATTGTAATTATTTATTCAAAATAATTAGATGTGCATAACTATTCTTTTAGACAATACCAATTGAAAAATCAGCATTGGGGATAAATAACTGTTCAATAGTTGCTTAAAATGACATATGAATCAAATAAAAAAATTTACTCAATGCATATTCAACATATTAATATTGTAGTGAAACATCAGTATATAAGTTAGCATGTTTAATAGATAAGCAACTTGTGATCAATCTGTTAGAAAGATAGAAGAATGACTGAAATTCATGAAAGAAATTTGATAAATAACCAGAAACATAACATAAAAAACATTGTAAATTTTATTAAAATGATAACAAATTAAAATCTTGCCAAAATTACATAGCTTTCTTCGTATGTCCTTGGCAGTCCCTTCTCCTATTTTCCTTATAGAATTCTTCCCATGAGCCCCCCTCTCGGGAGACATCCTTCCTTTTAAATAATTATTACAATAGTTTACAAAAGAGAAACATATTCCCAAGATATGGGAGTGCAACATATCCAATTTAGGATTTGCTAAGGGCAGACTACCACCTGGAAAATGCATCCAACAAATCATGTATGTCACGATATTGTGCATGCTCCAAGTGCATTTCATCCTTGCAAATCAAATATATGATCTCTCTCTTCTTAAACTTTCCCCATTCTCGGAGGAAAAGGTCAATACTCATATATGAGGTGAGAGGCACCTCGATCCATCCCTTGATCTATTTGAGATGAATCTGACTAATTTCCTGGATCTACTCCTTAGCTTTGGCATAGTCATTCTCGATTTGCTTCAGCCTAATCTTCGGAGGCATGGCTTCATCATTTGGGTCTAGTAGCGGTAGGTACAAAAAACCTAGCAAGGTTTCTGAAGCAAACCATCTCCTTTTGCAAGCCACCTGTCCATCCTTAATGATGGAGTCTAATAGATCACATACACTCTCCCATTTCTCAATTGAAACCTGTATCCTCTTGAGTTTACCCTTGTCCAAGACTAGAAAATCATCAGGTCTGTCTTTCATATACTTTTTCCAGTCCACTAGGGTATCATAAGCCCTGGCTGCTTCATTTCTCCTCCGATTGTGATCATGGAGGATGTCAGAATGACGTTCAAATTTATTGTATATCTCTTGCATTTCATTGAATCCTTCATAGAGACTCACCATCCTTTGATACAAATCCTCATGAATTTTGTAGGCCAACTGTTTAAATTATTCCTTAGTAAATTTGGAGAATGAGGAAGTAACTTATATAAACTTGAAATCCTTTAGCTGCTCCTCCAGTGTGGCAATATTCTAAGTTTTCTGATCATTCACCCCTTTTGCTTCTTCAAGCTCCTTCTTGAGAAGATCATTTTGTTCTTTGATTTTCCTCAGCTTCTCTTCATATTCATTTTTCAAGTCCATCTGTTCTTGCTAATGCTTTATGTTTTCTTGGGTTGTTCCTCCTTGGAATTTTGAAACTATTTGTATTTTCCTCCACTTATTTATTCAACAATGAGAGTAAATCATAATTAACTCATGCGAAATCTCCCATGGTAGTTGCAGTCTCTAGAGCTTCTTGTTTAACATCATTTGAAGCCCTCTTACACACAATTTGGTTTGGGACTGATCCCTGCTTGAAGGTTCCTTCTCTGGATCTCTTACATCCTTTATTTACCACATCCTTCTCTTTTCTGCTCCAAAAATATTTCCCCAAAGAGACAACTGCATCTTCACCAATGCGAGCCACTTCATATGTTGTTGAGATAGTTCCTTTGGGGATTGTAATGATGGGTGTAGGATGGGAAGTTTTAGGGGTGGGGATCAACATACTAATAGAGGGGATAGTAGTGGAAGGCGTTAGCATTATTTTTGGTTAGTAGTTGGAAAAGGGGGAATCCTGTGAAGATATAAGGTAAGAACTGAAAATTTGTATCATATGACCTAAAAGTATGTATAAAGGGTTTTAAATTATTGGAAGGGGATTATTTTTAAAGGTAAAAATCATGTAAGTGAAGGAAATATCAAATTTAACTTTAGATATGAAGTCCGTGTGGAAAATCCACCCTGGTATTATATCATGGCAAGATGTGATAGTGTAGATATGCAGAAAAGAACATCAATAGCCGTGGGGGAATCCACTGGGAAAATATGCGAGGAAGAAATAAAATCAGTCGCCAGCGGAGTGGGATAAAAGGAAACATAAATTGACGGTTCGGTGAATAGGGGGTAGCAGATATACAACCATCAAATATTCCACTGATGAGACATGCACATGAGGATTGACTTTTCCAATCAACAGAAAAGGGTACATCTCACAAAGATCGACGACAGAGATCTGAATCAAGGTGAGATTAACGGTTGGTATGAATTTCGCTGGAAGAAAATGCATGAAGTCAGGGACCAAAGGAATTTGGTAGGATCGTCACTGATCGAGGGTGGATATTAAAAGTGAAATAAGATCAATGACCCATATTCCTTCCACTGGGTGAACTCACGCGAAGGAAGAAAGTTTTCAAATCAATGGAATGTGGTACAAGATGCATGTTTTAACGACCATGATGAAAGCCCGATTTAGATCAAGGGACCATGATCATTCCGCCGATGCAAGGTGTGTGGGTAAATTTTTTTTGTGAGCCAACAAAATATTTTAAAGGGCCCATAGAATAAATGGTGTATATTTAATTAGATTAATATCTATGGTCTTGGGAGATTTCGCTGAATCAACATGCACGAGAAAAACCAAGGGAAATCTGAGCGGAACCGATTAAAGGGGATCATAGATGAACGATTGAGATCTAGGGAGGTTTAGATATATAGTGTAAACTGAATCCGCTGAATCAAGATGCAGTTATTTTATGAATAAAACGGGTGGTATTAAAAGGAAAAATAGATCTATGATGGGAGGTGAATCAAAGGTGGATCTACGGTTATAGTTTGATCCATTGCTGACAGTTACATGGAAGATAAGTATGGGAGATATAGAGGGAGTGAAAGTAGCATGGTTCAAAGATGAACAGGATCAATGGATTAGAGTGCAGGACAATAGATCTATAGACAAGAAGGGATTTGACAGAGTAATATGCATGGAAAATAAGAGAATAAAATCATATAAAACCAAAGCACGTGGATTTGGTTTATTTGTCTATTTATGCATCGGAAAGAGAGAGCTCACAACTGTGCATAAGAATTCAACTTAGACGAAGCTTTTGTACACTTGTCAAGCAACCAAGTAGGCCTTTTTATGTTACCCAAAGCTATTTAAACATGATGTAAAATGTAGAAGGAATGGAGGCTCAAGTGTTGGAAGATCATAAAATTGAGGAGGTCTTTGAAGACAATGATTGCAAAGTTTTAGATACTATCTTGTATGTTAGTTCAATAGATATGTTGAAAAACAAGTTAAATGTCTTCAAAGAACAGGGAACCGATGTCCATGGAATTTTACGGTCTCATTTCCATTTTTTCACTACTGAACAAACCCTAAATTTCCCAGAATTTTTTTACTGGTGCACCTACAATTATTCCTCTTAGGAAGAGGGTGATTATGGATGTGGATAAGTCTAAAATCCTCTATCCTATTAGTTCATTAGTACTCCTAGACACATTTTCCATTCCATCTACCTTTACCCATTTTTATGAAGAATTTAGTGAACAAAGTCTAATTCAAACATTTAGAGAAGCTCAGTGTAGAACAAAACAAGCTTTCTTCAATACTTGTTTCAAACTAGATGTCTCCTTGCAAAACCAATCCTTTCTTGTTGGTTCAAATCTGTTTAGTGATGAAACACATCCTGTCATCTTTATTATGAGTCAATTTATAGGTTTAGATACTGATTGGTATGTTACTAAGTCTTTAATGAGTCTGTTGTTCAGAGTAAGTACTGGTCCAATTGGATTTGTTGAGTTAGGTCAGCCCCGTTGTATTAAATTTGAAGAGTTTCTAGCTAAGAGTATCCACTCCCATTTAGTGAACTTCCACATTACCAGGTTTTTCAAATTTCAATCCTAGTTAGTGAAGATGTTTCTATTATTTAATGATGAGAATCTGCAATTCCCATAGTTGGTTCTCACTGATGAAATGAGTAAGAATTTTAGCAAGTATATGAATTTTATGATGTTTGAGGTATACAAAACATTTTTCAAATAGAACCTGCCCAGGGTGCTACCACTTATGAAGGAAATATTACAGTTTTCCCTTGAAAAAAGAATTGGATACTGGATTTTAATGGAAGAAGGGACTTGTTGTAGGTACAACAGATCCCATGTCATTAGACACGAGAGCCCAATTACATGTATAAAGATTACTTGGTAAGACTCTTCATAGTATTAAAGGGTTTCCTTAAGATTTTTATTTCTTGACTCTTGGGATTCATTAACTTAGCCAAATTTCCAGAAAATCTATGATTAATGTCTTTGTTTTAACGCAGTAAGATTGGGTTTTTGTTTGGATCATTTTCCATCCCGCATCCCGCAACCTGCAAGTTGTAGAATGCGAGAAACCTTTTATTTTTGATATTTCATTTTTTTTCCCGCAACCTGCATCCTGCAAGTGTGGGATGTGGGAGAATTTTCTTTGTGTGTTTGTTTTTAATCAACCCGCATCCCGCATCCTGTAACTTGCAGAGTGCAGGTTGCAGGGTCATCATTTGTTTGCATTTCTGTTTGCGTATTTTGCATCCTGCATGCCACAAGATATGGAATGCAGGGTATGGAGCCAATTGAATAATTTTTTTCTATTTTGCTTACCCACATCCCGCAACCTGCAACTTGTGGAATGCGGGGTATGGAACAATTAATAAACTTGCAATTTAATTTTTGATCCCACATCCTGGAAAGTTGATCTTGACCGTTCTTTTTTCTTTTACCTTCATCTGACGATCTGTATTAATTTTCTGGAATTATAACTATGATAGCTTTGATTTACGATTTTTCACTATTTTTGCTACTGTAATTTGCTCTGTTGTGTGATTTTTACCTCTAGATTTTACAATGTGACTCCAATAGTGATTACTACAGTCTCAGGTTGGTTACTAGGTTGTTGTCTCGCATTTTGAATTGATTACTGTGCTCACTGTATAAATCAATTTTAACTACTGGTATAAATATTCAAAAACGACACATGGCAACATCCAAAACCCCCAGAATTACTAGGAGTAAAAACCTCTAGAAGGATATGTTCACCAAAGACCCGAACTTCGGTGTCTTTTCTGATACTAGCAGCCATGTCACTAAAACTTATCATTTAGACTGGTCTAGGGTTTACTCAATGCTCGATAACAATGACCTCTTAGATTTCTAGAGTGACCAAACGATTTATGAGAGAATTAGAGATTCTGGCTTCCATATGATTGCTGCCAGACCAACCATCCTACCTTATAACGATGATGTGTGATGGATTATTGACCATGCCAATGTGAAGGATCATTCTTTCAATACCAGTATCGGGTCTCAGCTAGCCAATTTTCGCTCAGAAACCTTTGTCAGGATTTATGCTCTTAAACCTTATACCCAGCTCCTAGATGCAGATTTTGTTAACACTGTCAAATCCAAATTCAATTTCGACCACATGCTCAAATCCTGGATGACGGAACCCTACAAAGTTTCCAAGAGGAAAGATGAATTATACCCTATTGAGTGGTTCAAAGAGCTATACTCCTTATTAGCATCCATGTTGTACAGGATTTATGGCCTTCCCAACTGTTCTTTCTTCAAAGAGGAATGGGATCCCATCACTCATCACATTATTACCACCGGTGAATCTTTCCCTTGGGCCTCAATTCGGTCATTGGAACTTAAGAATGCTATTTAAGAGTTCCAGAAAGCCACTGCTTAAAAAAAGCCCAATTTTTATCTCATCGCCTTCATTGTAGATATCTTCTGTGATGATTTTCGCTACCCTAATTTGGGATGGAGTTGGGAATTGTCGGCCCCTCCTGTACATATTTACCATTCTGAACTATGGATAGTAACTATGTGACTCATTTCTATGATATATGTGAAGTTTTTCTTGGCAGGGTGTACTTTCTGATTTTCAATAAAGAAGTCCCTACGTTCTCACCGGAAGCAAAATCTCTCATAGCCACTATGGGAGATTGGTATGTGGGTGAATATTTCAGCTACATCAGGGTTTATGGAAGTAATGCAGCTCACATGTTACGTAAGGTCGTCCTAGATAGGTTGGTCTTAGAAGAGATCTCATTTCAGACAGTTATAGAGGGAATCTACAAGAAATGTGTTGCACCAAAGAGAAACAGTTGGCCCAAGTTTCCTATTACACTTGGATCCTTGAGTGTTCCCTCTTCTACTTGGGCATCAGAGCTGAGTGACCATATCATGTCACCTAAACTTGGTTTTGCAAGAAAAAGGCAACACGATCCTAAATGGATTAACGATTTACACTTGAGGCAAAATCATTTCAAAACAGGTTATGTTCATGAAGAAACTTTGGATGATTTCATTTATCAGGGAGTAGATACATTTTCTGAAGTCCTGGCAAGGGATAAGAGAAAAGAAGAGCAAATCCATATCCTGCAGTATTAGAAGGAGATTAGAGACAGAGTAAAACATTACAGATCTATGGATTTGGACATCCTGGAAAGGATGGCAAAAGACAGGGAAGAAAAGGAATCCCGAGCTGCAACAAAAGAAGTTTTGGCATCCAAAACTGCCTCAGTGGGAACCAGCTTAGACTTGGATAAAGGGAAAGCTCCCATGGGAGAAAATCCTCAGGTATATGTGGAACAGGAGGTTAGAGATTATTTGCAGACTTGAGAACAGATAAAGAAGAGGATGAACAAATTGACTTCAGCACTAAATACTCAGGAAGTTGCAACCTCACACCCAATTGAAGATGCTCAAATGACTACTGTGAATGATAATATTCAATATGTACTAGCACAGATCGAAAAAGAGCCTCTCAAATGGATACAATCATTAATCTCATCTGCTCCTGCTCTACCATTGACTTGACCCATTCGAAAGAAGAGGAGGACATGATTTCTCCTGTGCCTATTAGTTTTGACACTAATAATGATTTTCAAAATATCACCAATGGTTGTAATGGTAATCCTTCACACTCTATCCCTCAATCTCAACCTTTATGTCAGTATGCTCCCTCTTCTTTCGTAATACTTATTTCTTCAATAATGGTTTTGTCATCATTTTTTTATGGTTCTGTTGTGACACCTTTTATGATAGAGATCTACCGTAATGCCACTTGTCTGCCCGAGTCAATCACACCTGGTCCTAGGGTTGAATCTATTCCCTCAACTGTTGAGACTCCAGTTTTCAAAATCTCTTTGCATATTCCTTCAATTAGCTCAGTTTCATCCCCTATTTCTGAGAAAATTGCAATAGTATCACCATCATCATTTCTTCAAGATACTATTGTGTAATTTTTTTCTATGGAATATTTTGTTCAGGACATTTCTTCAGTCCCTGAAGTGACTCTTGTTCAGAATGTTACTTCCTCCCCTGCCACCTCCCATATCACTATGCCTATTCCCTCTCAAACCATAACTCAGACTTCATCTTTGATATCCACAGGCCTAAGCATACCTCCTATTGATGAGGTCAAAGATGATTTTAATGAAGACTTTGTGGTATCTTTGGGTGAATATCGATATAGTAAAGCTGAGAAATATGTGGTAAGACGGGGCAAGAAGAGGGGCAGAGATCAGAACGACATGGATATGTCAATGGTGAATGAAGTTTTATGGACACCGCAATCGAGTGATCCCCAAGCTTATGTTACAGATGCAGCTTCTATTCTAGGAGCATTCACAGGTGCCAATATGGATGCTGTCAACTCTCTAAACAGAGAGTTTGATAAGCAAAAGGAAGAAATTATCAGTCTGAAAGAAGCAATAGAGAAATTCAAGAAACAACATGAGGACAAATAGGATGAACTCCAACTGAAGAATGTTGCTCTCAGTGAAGAGTTGCAGAAAGAAAAGAATGATAATGTTACTCTGGTTCAAAAGGTTGCAGCATTAGAGAGGAAAAATGAAGATGCAACTGCAAGTGTAGCTTCATCTTCATTTTCCAGGTTTTCCTAAGAAGAGTTTAAGGAGGTTGCTATCAGAACTAACAAGGAACATTTTGACTTGGTATGTGAGTTGTTTGGAACTCTTGCTGATATATTTGAAACTCATACTGTGTTTGACAAGATGTTTGTTGTTTTGGAGGACCTAATTGAGAAAATACAGCAGGACTCAAAAGCTTATGATGAATTCATTGATTGGTAGAGGTACATGAAGGAGAGGCCTGATAATATCACTCTTCTCACTCCTTTTTAGTTTAAAAGAGCTATAACTATTTTGAGAGCATGGGAAGACTTGGATGATACAGTGGCCGATGCCATAAAGAAAGCTCAGGCTATATGTGGCAGAAGATGGTATGCAGTTGATCATATCATGAATGACTTATCTTTTCCTACCATGGCTCTTATTGAGAAGGCATGTCCACCTGGACTAATGATTGAGCAGGTTGAGAATGGAGGGATGACCAGGAGGAGAAAATCAAAGAATTGGACCACATCAGCATACATGATATGCAGTAGTTAATCAAATATCCATTCGTAGTGCAAAACAAGATCCATGTCTACATCCGAATTTGGCATAAGTTGGCTAAGAATGATGTCGAATATTATAAATGTAATGCTCAATTAGGCATAGAATCAGCCGCTTATCCTAATATCGAGGAGCTGCTGTGAATTTGGAGAGTCTGGAAAGATTTCCTAGGATATTGGCCTTGTTTAGTTTTTGGATCCCCTTTAGGGGGAATTCTATTATTTGTAATAATTATTTAAGTAAATGATCTCCAATGTATCAAAGGCTCTTGAACTTTTGACTTTTGGAAAGGGAGACTGATATAAGGGATCGAACAACACTTCAGCTTTGGCTAAGGTATTTTATGTAATTTGTTACAGAGAATTCTGAATATAATACAGTGTTGCAATTCTTATCTTTTGTACCTGATCTATCAAATTTCTTTGAAAATTTCAGTTTTCTTATTCCAAATGACCAGATAGTACTGTGGTTCATTTGCAATTGGTTAATGCATTTATTTAACTTTGATTTATCTCCGTTAATTATTAATGCATTGATAAAACTTCATGAACTTTCTTTTATGAACTGTCTTTATCTATTTCTGCAAATGTTTCAACAGTAAGATTTTTATAGCTTATAAGTTGGTTTTTCAACTAACTTGAGCGCTTGCAGGTTATCTTGAATGGTTTAATTCTGATTTACTGTTATTAAATTTTTATTAAACAATTTGTAATCTTAGTAAGTACAGTCTCATTCTATTTACATTTTTGTCAATATTATGAATTGTCTGTTCTTTACACAGCTTAAGACAACCTATCAATCATCCAATACCTTTTGAAGTAGTTTAGATTTATATTAGTTTCTTCTTCCTAGTTAGTTTTAAGTTGTCTTTTCTGTGTCTTAACTCCTTGTTTTCCATTCTGGAAAATAGATCCTCTTGTGGATCAAATCCATCCATTAGCTAGTGAAGGCTACATAAGTATCGGTGGGAGATTACCACCCCAAACAGCTCGAGGATAGAACAATACCTGCATGGGATTGTTTGAAGCCTTTGGCTGCGTTTTCTTCATTTGTTGTAAGCCTTTATCACCCCAATCAACCACATACATAGTTGGGGCTTCAACAAATGGTGCTAGAAGGAGGGTTGACACATCATGCCTAAACGAAATAATCATACACCTCCTCTAGCAAGAGATCCAATCATTACTCATAGTCGCACTAGCGCGTCTACCTCAGGGGAACAAGTAGTTCAAGTTTCAGACACTGTTCTACTTACCCATGGAAAAGAACAGGCTACCCCGTCAGATAGATACATTCTCGTATCGCTAATCCTAGGGCCCATCACAGTCAAACAACTATTGAAGGGTAATTCCCACAATGTTGCCGAGTTTAGAAGAAAATTTGCTGAAGATCATCCTACTCAAGATTTGCCTCAACTCAATAACCAAGACAGTCCAAACCCAAGTGATCAAAACATTGAAAGACATCGCGACATTTTCAGTGAGCCATCCACTCTTGGGTTAGATCTAGGTTCCTTGTTTCTAGAGTTAGCAACTCCTCGACATAACATCTGAGTGGGAGGGCCACCCCCATCTCCTCCCTCTTCTTCATCTTTATTTGACAAACTGTCAAATTTTAAATATTTAGACTCCTTAGTAGAATCTATCCCGATGGCTGACAAACGACCTAACAAGCCATGGTTAGATGGGGATGCCATATCCGTTCTAGGTGATCAACATAGATTGCCTAAAAATCCTGGGAAGTGGCTTCCCAAATTTTATCCAGATGATAAGATTTCTGTGGAAGACCACATAAAATCCTTTATGCAAGCCATCCGACTTAGAAATGTTATCCATGAGGACGTGGTTTGCATACTGTTCCCTTGCACATTTGAGGGAAAATATTCTACTTGGTACTTTGCCTTAGAAGCTAGCTCCATCCCATCATGGGATGTCTTTTCCAAACTCTTCACTCAAAAGTTTGGGGATGAAAAAACCCCATAGGAATTAGTAATAGAGCTCTCTTCCATGAAAACTAAGGGTAAATAAAGAGTCAAAGACTACAATCACCATTTTTCATATTTAAAGAATAGGATCATGAATACAGTATTTCCTATGGAGGAATTACTGGTAGCTTACTATATTAAGGGTCTCTCGACCCAATTAGCCATGAGGGTAAAAAGGGCCTGTAAAGAATCCTTTCAAGATGCTTTCTCTGAATCCATTCAGGTTGAAAGAAACATGTTCTGTCTCAAAGACAACCCTGACTCTACATCTGAACAAGCATCTACCTCACATAGGAAAAGTGACAGTTCCCTTAAACCTACTGCTACCAGCCAAGATTCATTCAATATGAGTGAAGTGAAGAAGCTCCTTCAAAGGATGTCTAACGAGATGGTAGATCTCAAGAAGACAAACAATGAAAATCAATCAAATAATAGAGGATTCAACGGGCCACCTTTTAGGAGGCCAAATCAACCTCCTCAGAATCCACCACCTCCAAATCCCAGCAAGGGGTTCACCTCATAAGAGATATTCTCTGTCTTGAAAGCCTTAGTTGCAGGAACACCAAACACCCTGGAAACCTATGAATATCAGTCCTCCCAAGAATCACAACCTCCCCAAGAGGAAGAGGAGGATGACTAGCAGGTCAGATCTATCAGCTTCTTTTCAGAAGAAGAAGAAGAAGAAAACCGATATAGTTTTTAATCTCCAACACACACATAATACCAGGTCTAAAAGGCCACCTCCCCAGGAGTCATCTCCTACGACACGGACCGGTAGCAAAGGTAAAGCTCAAACTTGGAAGGACACCCTCATTCCTGAGCTAGAATATAACTTGGCCGAGGATCTTAAGAGAGTCAAAGCAAACATATCATTATTTGACCTTCTCAAAATCCCTTCCATAAGGGATTCCTTACCTAAAAGCATGATTATAAAGCAACCCTGAGAAGCTCAGAATAATAACATTGACTCTACTTCCCGTCCAAACCATCCTAAGCCTAGAAGCAAGGGTACTCCCCCCTTTTTACTTACCTTTGAGATCTTTAACATAAATGTGCATAACTATATGGTAGACTTAAGTGCTTCATCCAATGTTATGCCCCTTTCTGTGTGTAAAAAGCTTAATTCCACCTATGAAAACCGCCCTATTCAAATTGTGCAATTAGATAGATCCAAAATTAAAGTGGTAGGGAGGATGAGAAATGTTCTTCTCAGACTATCTGTAGATCCTCGGATTCATCAAACAATAGATATTGTGATTGCGAATATTCCAGAGACCTATGGTATGTGTCTGAGTCGGGATTGGTGATAGAAACTTAAAGGTTACTTTTCTATTGATTGGTCTCATCTGTGGTTTCCTCTTAACGGGAAGCCTAATAAGTTCAAATTTGACAGAGAACCTTTCATGAAACAAACTGTAACTTATATCAATGGTTCCAACGAATCTGTCTCCTTCTTTAAAAATCAATTTGAACATTTCACATTTGACACTTTCTTTGGAGACTTACTTGTTGATGTATCACCAATAGAAAGTGAGTAGAAACACTCTCAGGTAACTCATCTTACATCCATTCCATTCTCTAGCACTGTTGTTCATAATGTATATAATGTGAATACCAATTTAAGAATTGATCCTATAGTTTGGACCTTGTTTTTTGATGGCTCGAGGTCAAAGGCAGGAGCAGGCGTAGGATGTGTACTTATTGATCCTAAAGGGATCAAAACCATGACTGTATGTAGGTTGGAATTTGAATGTACCAATAATGTGGCTGAGTATGAGGATTTAGTCCAAGGACTAAGGAAATCTATCGATATGGGAGCTAAAGCAATTGAATGTGCGGGAGACTCCGAAATCATTGTGAAACGGGTACGGAATTAGATACATTGTCTATCTCCACACCTAGTTAATTATCAAAGATTAATTAGGGACATGAATAGTTCTTTCTCAGCATTTAATATTAGGCCAGTTCCTATATCCCAGAACTTTGACATAGATCTACTAGCAAACACTGCATCTAGACTAATCCCTCCCAAAGGCTTGTCTCCACAAACCTTCTCTATAGAATTGATGTACAGACCCTCAATACCCAACAATGTCACAAATTGGAAGGTGTTTGATGATGACCATCTAATACTAGACTTCCTGTCAGCCCAAAATACCTTCAAGGGTATGGATATTGATGACGTCGATCATGAGAAGTCTTTATCTGATCCTTCCAACATCATCCCCAAATATGTCATCAGTCTGGAGAAGTTCTATGATTTAGAAGATAAATTCAGACAAACCATCAATTGTAAGACTCAAAGATTGACCTTGAATCACACCCCTGTTAACTTAGGAACAGAGCATGAACCCCAATTTATCAATCTTGGAATACACTGTTCCCGTGACGAAAGAAGAAATTTTATCAAACTCTGCAGGGAATATAAAGATGTTTTTTCCTGGACATACGATGAACTCAGGACCTTTGATACTACCATCATGCATCATAACATCCCCATGAAACTTGATGTAAAACCTTATCAGCAGAAATTGAGGAAAATGCACCCCAGTCTAGAGCCTTATGTTAAGAAAGAACTAGACAAACTGCTCTCAGCTAGGATAATATTTCCTGTCTGACATACACAATGGATAGCTAACTTGGTCCCTGTTCGTAAAAATAATGGGGAGATCAAACTCTGCGTAGACTTCAAGAACCTGAACCAAGCCTCTGAAAAAGACAACTATCCTGTTCCTCCAATGGAGAAGATCCTACAGAAGGTAGCTAGATCAGAGATGTTTTCACTGCTAGACAGTTTTTCTAGTTACAACCAAGTCTTGGTTGCACCCAACGATCAACTGAAAACTGCTTTCAGGACCCCTTGGGGAACATTCGCATATAGACAAATGCCATCTGGACTAATAAACACAAAATCCACATTCCAAAGAACCATGGACATAGCTTTCAAGGGTTTGATCCAAAATTCTATTATTGTGTACCTTGATGATGTTACCATTTACTCTAAAAGACAACAGGATCATTTGTCTGTGCCAAACAGTTATTCAAAAGGTGCACAAAATTCGGCATCTCCCCCAATCCCAAGAAGTCCATCTTTGCGGTAATAGAAGGTAAGTTGTTGGGTTTCGTAGTTTCAAAATAAGGTATGATCATTGATCCTGAATGCATCAAAGCAATCTCCAATATCGGCATTCCTAACTCTCGTAAGGCAATGCAGTCATTTTTGGGTAAGATTAATTTTGTTCGAACATTTGTTCCTAATTTTTCTCAAGTAGTTAAACCCCTACAGTTTTTGGTCAAAAAGGATGTACCATTTAAGTGGTCTGAATAACAGAAAAATGTGTTTACTAAAATTCATAAAACCATAGCAGAAGCACCTACTCTTATGTCCTCGTATTTCAGTAAATATTTTATATTGTATACATTTGCTACGAACTTTTCTTATGCTGCTGTCCTCATGCAGAAAAATCATGAAGACATCGAAATCCCCATTTCTTTCATGAGTTTGACATTCAAAGGGGTTGAACTCAATTACTCTCAGGTTGACAAACATGCCTACACAGTATACAAATCATTAAAACATTACAGGCCTTATCTTTTGAAGTCTAGGACTAAGGTGATTGTCCCTTATGCGGCAATTCGCAATGTCCTCATCCAAAAAGAGTTGGGGGAAAAGAGAGCTCACTGGATGACCGCCCTTCAAGAATATGATCTGGAGATTAAGCCTGTGAATATCGTCAGAGGACAAGGTTTGTATCATCTCACCACCCAGTCAAATGAGCTTGAAAATCAACAAACTAATTGGGAACAGGACGAAGCTACTCCTCTAGGTTTTGTTAATGCACTTGAAACTATACCATCTGAATGGTGTGATCACATCAGATTATTTCTTCATAATGGGTTCTCTCCTGAAACCCTAGATCCCAAAAAATGTAGAGCATTGAGGCTGAAATCAGTCCCTTATCAACTTATTAATGATGTTTTGTTTAGAAATAATTATGATGGAGTGTTTCTTAGATGCCTGGAAAAAGATCAGACTGATGATTTCCTATTTCAATTTCATGCAGGACCTACAGGTGGACATTTCTCAAGTGATACAATGTCTCACAAAATTATTAGGGTAGGATACTATTGTCCTACCCTGTTCAGATATTCCCATTCATTTGTCAGAAAATGTGAGCCCTGCCAGAAGTGCACTGGAAAAGTTAAGAAACCTGCTTACCCCTTGTAGCCAGTAGCAGTCCAATTCCCATTCCAGCAGTGGGGATTGGATTTCATCGGACCCATCAACCTTGTGTCCTCATTACAACAGAAATACATTTTAACAACCATTGAATATTTCACAAGGTGGGTCAAAGCAGTCCCTTTAATATTGTGTAACACAAGCCAAATAATTTCCTTCCTAGAAAATCAGATAATCACCAGGTTTGGCACACCCGAGTATCTTGTTTTTGATAATGCCTCCTATTTCTAGTCCATTGACTTGACTAGATATGCCCTTGAAAAGGGGATAAAGCTTAAGTTCTCTGCTAATTACTACCTCGGGGGAAATGGGCTTACAGAATCCTCAAACAAAAAATCGATAAACATCCTCAAGAATAAAGTGGCTTCACATCATAAAGACTGGCACACCCAGATTTACTATGCTCTTTGGGCAGATCGAATCACCCCAAAGGCAGCACTTGGTAACTCCCCTTACTACCTTGTTTATGGCAAGGAAGTTGTCATGCAACCCAATCTCACCATTCCTTCATTACAGTTGGCCCAATCCATCCAAGAGAGTGACTCTTCCCCATTACAATAGAGGATTGATTCTCTGCTCAAACTAGAAGAGGATAGAGAGAAAGCCAAGAATAAATTTTACCAACACCAACAGTTGGTTAAGAAATGGTTTGATGAGAGGTCTTCTTCTGACATAGATTTCTCAATGGGAGATTTAGTGTTAATATGGGACAAACAAAACAAGGATAAAAAATAATACACCAAGTTTCAACGCCTTTAGATAGGACCATTCATTGTTACAGAAAATATTGGTCATAGTACAGTTCGATTACAAACACTGGAAGGGGTCGAAGACACCTTCCCAGTGAATGTTTTTTTGCTCAAGAAGTACTTTTTCTGAAAAAAGGTTGATTCAACCTTGTACATAGGTTTGGTGTGTTATTTTCCTTTTATTTTCTGAATGTTTGCTTGATTTTGGTAACTTTTGGTAATATCTACACCCTTGGCAATAACGAGCAATCAACTTTCTCAATATTCAATATTATCAACTGAAACATATCTGTTAGTGTCTACCTTTTCTAACTCATATCAAGGTTTGTTGTATTTGAATGATAACCATATTTACAACATTTTGTATTGATGCCCTCTTTTCTAGGTTAATACATTCTACATGCTTTACTCTAATGCTGATAGTTATGTGAGAAAAGGTTCACCCTGTCTAAGGTCTCATTAAGGCACTGTGGCATATCTTCATAGCCTGGTCAGTCTTTCTCTTTGGCTTCCAATTATAGCCATATATCTGATTATGTGAATTACAAGATGAGGGTTCTCATCACGATCCAACTTATTAGGTTCATAGGTGCTCAATGGAATGAAATCTTTGCCATTTAATATGGGGAGATGGCTTCCAGTTCTCTGGAAGATGGGAGATCCTATCACAGGTCGGATCATTCATGATCTGCAGAGCATTAGTAAGTAACGCTACCTACATATGGACACCAAATCATGGTAGTGTCTTGTAATTCACACTTTATATCAAACCCCAGTCAAAACCCAAACAAGAAAGCATTGCACATAGGAAGAGGGGGTCTTGTCTAAGGCCAGCCTCACTATGATCATGGGATTGATGTTGGACTGAAGCTATCATCAAATGGTTCCCAGCCATGATAGTTTCTTTCAGCCGTATAGCTGGAAGAAAAGAGGTCTCCTTATCGAGCTGGCTTGCTCAGTTTCCAGGTCAGGTTTGCAAATGGCACTGATTACCAGAACATGGGGCAGTGGTCATGTGTAAATGCAATCTTGCTTATTCTAAAAAAAAGGGCGGGGTGGGGGGGGAGGCGGGGGGAAGAAAAATGATAGTTTAAAAGGACTTGTGTGGAAAACCAAAAGTGGTAAGGGTCTGATCTTAGTTCAACTTTAAACTACATGCCTATGTTAGCCTCAGTTCAGATGACCCTATCTTCCAATGACCATTGAATCAGAGTTGCATCATTTTTAAAATGACCATGGATGAGATTGCATCAATGATTTTAAAGTTTTATAGTTGGTTACATTCTTATGTTAAAATTTCTTGATATTTAATCATTTTCCCACTGTCAGTTTGATTGGAAAGGATTATTGTTTTGTAGAGATAACTGGTTCTTCCAGCCAGTCACCATTTGTTGTAGGTACAACAGATTCCATGTCATTAGACATGGGAGCCCAATTACATGTATGAAGATTACTTGGTAAGACTCTTATAATATTAAAGGGTTTCCTTAAGATTTTTATTTCTTGACTCTTGGGATTCATTAACTTAGCCGGATTTCCAGAAAATCCATGATTCATGTCTTTGTTCTAATGCAGTAAGATTGGGTTTTTGTTTGGATCGTTTTCCATCCCGCATATCGTAAACCACAAATTGTGGAATGCGGGAAACCTTTTATTTTTGATATTTCATTTTTTTCCCTCAACCTGCATCCCTCAAGTGTGGGATGCGGGAGATTTTTCTTTTTGTGTTTGTTTTTAATCAACCTGCATCCCACAACTTGTGGAGTGCGGGCTGTGGGGTCATCATTTGTTTGTATTTTAGTTTGCATATTTCCTCATCCCACACCCCACAAGACGTGGAATGCGGGGTGCGGATCCAATTGAATAATTTTTTTCTATTTTGCGTACCTGCATCCCGCAACCTGCAACTTGCATAATGCGGGGTACAGAACAATTAATAAACTTGCAATTTTGTTTTTGATCCCACATCCCACAAAGCTGATCCTGATAGTTCTTTTTTCTTTTACCTTCATCTGACGGTCTGTATTATTTCTCAGGAATTGTAAATATGATAGCTTTGATTTACGATTTTTCACTATTTTTACTGTTGTAATTCGCTCTGTTGTGTGATTTTTATGTCCATATTTTACCATGCGACTCCAACAGTGATTACTGCAATCTCAGGTTGGTTACCAGGTTTTTGTCTCACATTTTGAATGGATTATTGTGCTTATTGTATAAATCACTTTTAACTACTAGTATAAATATTCAAAAACGACACATGGCGACATCCAAAACCCCCAGAATTACCAAGAGTAAAAACCTCTAGAAGGATATGTTCACCAAAGATCTGAACTTTGGTGTCTTTTCTGATACTAGCAGCGGTGTCACTGAAACTTATCATTTAGACTAGTCCAAGGTTTACTCAATTTTCAATCACAATGACCTCTCAGATTTCCAGAGTGACCAAACGGTTTATGAGAGAATTAGAGATTCTAGCTTGCATATGATTGCTACTAGACTAGCCATCCTACCTTATAATGATGTTGTGCGATAGATTATTGACCATGCCAATATGAAAGCCCATTCTTTCAATACCAATACCGGATCTCAGCTAACCAATTTCCGCTCAGAAACCTTTGCCAGGATTTATTCTCTTAAACTTTATACCCAACTCCTAGATGCAGATTTTGTTAACACTACCAAATCCAAATTCAATTTCGACCAGATGCTCAAATCTTGGATGACGGAACCCTGCAAATTTTCCAAGAGGAAAGGTGAATTATACCTTGTTAAGTGGTTCAAAGAGCCTTACTCCTTTTTAGCAGCCATGTTGTGCAGGCTTTATGGCCTTCCCAATTGTTCTTTCTTCAAAGAGGAATGAGCTCCCGTCGCTCATCACATTATTACCACTAGTGAATCTTTCCCGTGGCCCTCAATTCTATCATTGGAACTTAAAAACGCTATTCAAAAGTTCCAGAAAGCCACTACTAAGAAAAAGCCCAATTTTTATCTCACCACCTTCATTGTAGATAGCTTATGTGTTGATTTCCGTTACCCTAATTTGGGATGGATTTGGGAATTGCCGGACCCACCTATACATATTTACCATTCTGAACTTTGGGTTAGTAACTATGTGACTCGGTTCTATGATATATGTGAATTTTTTCTTGGTAGCATGTACTTTCTGATTTTCAATAAAGAAGCCCCTGCATTCTCACCAGAAGAAAAATCTCTCATAGCCACTACAGGAGACTGGTATGTGGGTGAATATTTCACCTACATCAGGGTTTATGGTAGCAATGTAGCTCACATGTTGCCTAAGTTCATCCTAGACAGGTTGGTCTTATAAGAGATCACATTTCAGACAATGACAGAGGGAATCTATAATAAATGTGTTGCACCAAAGAGAAACATTTGGCCCAGGTTTCCTATTACACTTGGATCCTTGAGCGTTCCCTCTTCTACTTGGGCATTAGAGCTGAGTGACCATATCATGTCACTTAAACTTGGTTTTGCAAGCAAAAGGCAGCACGATCCTAAAGGAATTGTCGATTTACACTTGAGGCAAAATCATTTCAAAACAGGTTATGTTCATGAAGAAACTCCAAATGATTCCATTTATCAGGGAGTAGATACATTTTATGAAGTCTTGGCAAGGGCTAAGAGAAAAGAAGAGAAAATCCATATCCTGCAGTATTAGAAGCAGATTAGAGACAGGGTAAAAGATTACAGATCTATGGAGTTGGACATCCTGGAAAGGATGGCAAAAGACAGGGAAGAAAAGGAAGCCCGAGCTACAACAAAAAAAGTTTTGGCATCCAAAACTACCTCGGTGGGAACCAAATCATACTTGGATAAAGGGAAAGCTCCCATGGGAGAAAATCCTTAGGTATTTGTGGAACGGGATGTTAGATATTATTTGCAGACTTGAGAGCAAATAAAGGAGAGGTTGAACAAATTGACTTCAACACTAAATAATCTGGAAGTTGCAACCTCACACCCAATTGAAGATGCTCAAATGACTACTGTGAATGATAATATTCAATCTCTACTAGCACAGATCGAGAAAGAGCCTCTCAAATGGATACAATCATTAATCTCATATGCTCCTACCTCTACCATTGACTTGAGACATTCAGAGGAAGAGGAGGACATGATTTCTCCTGTGCCTATTACTGTTGAGACTGATAATGATTTTCAAAATATCACCAATGGTAGTAATGGTAATCCTTCACCCTCTGTCCCTCAATCTCAACCTTTATGTTAGTCTGTTCCTTCTTCTTCTACAATACTTATTTCTTCAATAATGGCTTTGTCATCATTTTTTTGATGGTTCTATTGTGACACCTTTTATGAAAGAGATCTACCATAATTCCACTTATCTGCCTATGTCAATCAAACATGTTCCTAGGGTTGAATCTATTCCCTCAACTGTTGAGACTCCAGTTTTCAAAATCCCTTTGCATATTCCTTCAATTAGCTTAGTTTCGTCCCTTATGTCTGAGAAAATTGCAATAGTATCACCATCATCATTTCTTAAAGCTACTACTGTGCAATTTCCTTTTGTGGAATCTTCTGTTCAGGACATTTCTTTAGTCCCTAAAGTGACTCTTGTTCAAAATGTTACTTTCTCCCCTGCCACCTCCCATATCACTATGCATATTCCCTCTCAAACCTTAACTCAAACTTCATCTTTGATATCCAAATGCCTAAGAATACCTCCTATTGATGAACTTAGAGATGATTTAATGAAGACTTTGTGGTATTTTTGGGTGAAAATCGATATAGTAAAGATGAGAAATTTGTGGTAAGATGGGGAAAGAAGAGGGGCAGAGATCAAAACGAGATGGATATGTCAATGGTGAATGAAGTTTTATGGACATCGCAATCGAGTGATCCACAAGATTATGCTACAGATGCAACTTCTATTATAGGAGCATTCACAGGTGCCAATATGGATGCTGTCAACTCTCTAAATAGAGAGTTTGATAGGCAAAAGGCAGAAATTATCAGTCTGAAAGAAGCGCTAGTGCAACTCAAGAAACAACATGAGGACAAAAAAAAATTAACTCCAACTGAATAATGTTTCTCTCAGTGAAGTGTTGCAGAAATAAAAGAATGATAATGTTACTCTGGTTCAAAAGGTTGCAACAATAGAGAAGCAAAATGAATATGCAACTGCAAGTGCAGCTTCATCTTCATTTTCCAGGTTTTCCCAAGAAGAGTTTAAGGAGCTTACTATCAGAACTAACAGGGAACATTTTGATTTGGTATGTGATTTGTTTGTAACTCTTGCTGATATATTTGAAACTCATACTGTGTTTGACAAGATGTTTGCAGTTTTGGAGGACCTAATTGAGAAAAGACAGTAGGCCTCAAAAGCTTATGATGAAGTCGCTGATTGGCAGAGGTACATGAACAAGAGGCCTGATAATATCACTCTTCTCACTCCTTTTCAGTTTAAAAGAGCTAGAACTATTTTGAGAGCATGGGAAGACTTGGATGATATAGTGTCCAATGCCATAAAGAAAGCTTAGGCTATATGTGGCAGAATATGGTATGCAGTTGATCATATCATGAATGACTTATCTTTTCCTACCATGGCTCTTATTGAGAAGGCATGTCCACCTGGACTAATGATTGAGCAGGTTGAGAATGAAGGGATGACCAGGAGGAGAAAATCAAGGAATTGGACCACATCAACATACATGATATGGAGTAGTTAATCAAATATCCATTAGTAGTGCAAAACAAGATGCATGTCTACATCCGAATTTGGCATAATTTGGCTAAGAATGAGGTCGAATATTATAAATGTAATGCTCAATTAGGCATAGAATCAACCACTTATCCTAATATCAAGGAGTTGTTGTGAATTTGGAGAGTTTGGAAAGATTTCCTAGGATATTAGCCTTGTTTAGTTTTTGGATCCCCTTTAGGGGGAATTCTATTGTTTGTAATAATTATTTAAGTAAATGATATCCAATGTATCAAAGGCTCTTGAACTTTTGACTTTTGGAAAGGGAGACTGATACAAGGGATCGAACAACACTTCAACTTTGGCAAAGGTCTTTTATGTATTTTGTTATAGAGAATTTTGAATATAATACAGTGTTGCAATTCTTATCTTTTGTGCTTGATCTATCAAAATTCTTTGATAGTTTCGGTTTTCTTATTCCAAATAATTGGGTAGTACTGTGGTTCATTTGCAATTGGTTAATGTGTTTATTTAAGTTTGATTTATCTCTGTAAATTATTAATACATTGATAAAACTTCATGAAATTTCTTTTATGAACTGTCTTTATCTATTTCTACAAATGTTTCTACAATAAGAGTTTTACAGCTTATAAGTTGGTTTTTCAACTAACTTGAGCGCTTGTAGGTTATCTTGAATGGTTTAATTCTGATTTACTATTATTTAATTTTTATTAAACAATTTGTAATCTCAGTAAGTACGGTCTCATTCTATTTACATTTTTGTCAATATTATGAATTGTTTGTTCTTTACACAGCTTAAGATAACCTGTCAATCATCCAATACCTTTTGAATTAGTTTAGATTTAGATTAGTTTCTTCTTCCTAGTTAGTTTTAAGTTGTCTTTTTAGTTTCTCAACTCCTTGTTTTCCATTCTGGAAAACAGATCCTCTTATGGATCAAATCCATCCATTAACCAACAGAGGCTACATAAGTATCCATGGGAGACTACCACCCCAAACAACTTGAGGATAGAACAATACCTGTGTGGGATTGTTTGAAGCCTTTAGCTGGGTTTTCTTCGTGTGTTGTAATACTTGAGCATCCTAATCAGCCACATACATAGTTGGGACTTCAAAAGGACTATAATAAGAGTATATGGATTTGTTCATCCACCATATGTCTTACCAGCTTTCTTGACATAGGGATCAAGGAGAACAAAGGAAAAGTTGGGCCACTTATTACAAATTTAGAACTAATTGTATGTACTTGTCATCGAACCCTATCCATCTAGAGCTTGATTACAAGGAAATCCGACTCATCAGTAAATGAACTTCGAGCTGGATTCTAAGATGATTTATTAGTCAACGAAATTCGAGTTGGATGCTCCTGCATCAAAATTTATACCATGGATGGTTTCTTTGGATATAATCAAGTAAAATTCCTTCCCAAGCACCAAGAAAAAATGTATTTCACTACATCATGGGGTACTTTTATGTATTCCAAGATGCCTTTTGGATTGATGAATGCAGGAGCCATATTCCAAAGAACCATGGATATTTATTTTGTTGAAAAAAATGATAAGTTTGTAGTAGTTTATATGGATGATATAACTGTTTATTCTAAGTTTGACAAGGACCATCTTAAGCATTTGGAGAAGGTTTTATTGAAGTGCAAAAATTATGGAATCTCACACAATCCCAGGAAGTCAAATTTTGCAATGAAAGAGGGAAATTTGTTAGGACACATTATTTATAAAGAAGGAATTAGAATTGATCTAGCAAGATTCAATGCTATTCTGACGGTTGAAGAGCCCAGGAGTAAGAAAGAGGTGTAGTCATTTATTGTACAAGTGAATTTTCTTAGGATATTTATCCCAAGTTTTTCTAAAATTCTAAGAAACATTATAAATATGATGAAGAAAGAAAATGAGATAAAATGGATAGTGGATGCTATAAAGTCCTTTAAAGATATTAAAATGGATATCACTGAAGCCTCAGTTTTAGTGAGTCTATATTTTACTAAATATTTCCTGGTATTCTCTTATGCATTTGAGCATACTATTGCTGGAGTCCTACTGTAGAAGAATAGTCAAAATGCGTAGAGGCCTATTTATTTCTTCAACAAGGTGCTGAGGGATGGAGAGCTGAAGTATGATATTGTGGAGAAACATGGCTATTCTTTGGTGAAATCCTTGAAATAATTTAGAGTATATATTCTTCATTCTCATATTGTTTCATATGTCTCGAGTAATCTAGTAAAGAGCATCCTCACTCAAGGAGATCCAGAAGGTAAGAGGGCTAAGTGGATTGTTGTGTTGTTGGAGTATGATCTTGAAATCAAGCCTACAAAGTTGGTCAAGGGACATGGGATTGCTAAGTTAATGACATACTCTAATTATGAATCTCTATAAATCAACTTCTTTTCTAGTTATTCAAATAAACTTGATGTTGGGTTACAAGTATTGCTGGATTTTTATTTTTCCCCATGGCATAGTGCTATCATATATGTATTGCAAAACTTGCAGGATACTGCAGGATTGAGTAAAAAAAGAGCCATATCTGTTAAATTAAATGATACAAAATTATGTATTATGAATCAATATTTGTATTGGAAGGATCCTGGTGGTGTTTTGTTAAATTAGTTATTGGAAAAGGAGGCTCAACAAAAAATGAAGGAATTTCATCAAGGGAATTGTGGAGGAAATCATTCCTGGAAGGTGACAACCAATAAGATCTTGAGAGATGGTTTTTATTATCCTTCCATGTTTTCTGAAATTTATAAAGAAATCACTACATGTCATCAATGTCATTTTTTTGATGGAAAAAGAAAGTTGGTTCCACTGCCTCTTAATCCAATTTCAGTTGAGGCACCCTTTCAATAATGGGGGTTAGATTTAGTTGGGGAAATCAACCCAAATTCTTCAGGTCACCACAGGTGGATTCTAACAACAACATATTATTTCACTAAATGGATTGAAGCTTTACCAACTAGGAGAGCCACTGATGTTGTCATCATGGAATTTTTAGAGAACAATATCTTGTCAAGGTTTGGATGTCCAAGGAGGATTGTGACAGATAATGCAACTGGCTTCAAATAAAAAAAGATGGTAATTTTTTGTCATAAGTATCACATTAATTTGAATCATTCCACTGCCTATTATCCATAGGGAAATGGACTTGCAGAATCTTCCAACAAGAGCTTGGTAAGGATAATTAAGAAATTGTTGGAAGAAACTAAAAGATCTTGGCATACAAAGCTGAAATATGTTTTGTGGGAAGACATGATCAGTACAAAAAGAGTGATTGGGATGTCTCCTTTTCAGTTGGTTTATGGAGCTGAAGTAGTTTTTCCAACATATTTCGGTTTTCCTGTCATGAAACTGTTGCAAGAGCAGGAGGATGAGCCAAATCAGATGCAGAGGAGGAATAATAAAATTATAAAGTTGAAAGAAATGAGGGATAAATATTATGACAAGGTACAACTGCATCAAGAAAAGATGAAGAATACCTTTGATATAAAAGTGAAGGAGGAAAATTTTCATATTTATGACTTGGTATTGAAATGGGATGCACCTAGAGAGGACAAGCATGGAAAATTTGATCATATGTGGGTAGGTCCATACATCATTGCATCATATAGGGGGGATAATTCATTTATTTTGCAGCATCAAGATAGGGTTTGGCTGAAAGGAGGCCCTTTCAATGGAGTATTTCTAAAGCATTACCTGTCCTAAGGGTAGAAGGTAATTTTTGTACCATAGATTGTATATATTTATTTGATTTGAAATTTAGTACAGATGGTGAGCTGGAATATTTGAAGCCTAGAGAGAAGGCCCTAAGATCTTGAGGGGTAGCCATTTTATTTATTTTCATATATATATATATATATATACAGAAAAATAAAAAATAATTTAAAGTTTTGGAAGAAATAAAGACATGCACTGGTCTGCAAGGTTCTTTACTACCTTGCAGGGAGGATAACATCCCCAGTTGGAGCCAGTTGCTAGCACTATGTTTGGTTAACAGTTATGAAAGGGGGAATCCTGTGAAGATATAAGGTACGAAATGAAAAGTTGTATCATATGACCTAAAATTATGTATAAAGGGTTTTAAATTATTGGAAGGGGATTATTTCTAAAGGTAAAAATAATGTACGTGAAGGAAATCTCAAATTTAACCTTAGAAATGAAGTTCATGTAGTAAATCCGCATTGGTGTTATATCATGGCAGGATGCGACAGTATATATATGTAGAAAAGAATATCAACCACTATGGGTAAATTTGCTAGGAAAATATGTTAGGAAGAAATGAAATCAGTTGCCAACGGAGTGGGTTAAAAGGAAACATAAATTGACAATTTGTTGAAAAAGGGGCGTTGGATCTACAATGAACAAAGATTCCTTTGATGAGACATGCACATGAGGATTGAATTTTCCAATCATCAGAGAAGGGTACATCTCACAAAGATCGACGACGGATATCTGAATCAAAGTGACATTAACTTTTGGAATGAATTCCGTTGAGAACATGCACATAGGAAATACTTTTGGGGACCAACAAAATTTGGTAGGACCATCACTGATCATGGGAGGAGATTAAAAGTGAAATAAGATCGACGGCCCATATTCATTCCATTGGGTGAACTTGTGCAAAGGAATTTATTTTCAAATCAGTAGAATGTGGTACGAGACGCATGTTTTAACGACCATGATGGAAGCCCGATATAGATTAAGGGTCCATAATCATTCTGCTGGTGGAAGTGCACGGGTAAAAAATTTCTATGAGCCAACGAAATTGGTTAAAGGGCCCACATAATCAATGGTGTATATTTAATTAGATCAATATATGCGGTCTTTAGTGATTCTGCTGAATCAACATGCACGAGAAAAACCAAGGGAAATCTCAGAGGAATCAATTAAAGGGGATCAAATATGAATGGTTGAGATATAGGGAGTTCCATATCTACATTGTAAAATGAATCCGATGAATCAAGATGCAGTTATTTTATGAAGAAAATTGGTGGCATTAAAAGGAAAACTAGATCTACGGTGGGAGGCGAATAAAAGGTGGATCTATGGTTATGGTTTTCATCGCTGCTAAGAGTTACATGAAAGATAAGGATGGGAGATATAGAGGGAGTGAAAGTAGCATGGTTAAAAGGTGAACATGATCAATGACTTAGAGTGCAGGAAACTAGATCTATGGATAGGAAGGGATTTGACAGAGTAAGATGCATGGAAAATAAGAGAAGAACATAATATAAAATAAAAGCACTTGAATTTGGTTTATTTGTTTGTTTATGCATGGGAAAGAAAGAGCTCATGATTGTGTAGAAGAAGGCCAACTCAGACAAAGATTTTTTCCACTTGTCAAGCAAATAGGCAGGCCTTTTTATCTTACCCAGATCTATTTAAACATGGAAAATGTAGAGGGAATGGAGGATCAAGTGTTGGAATATCAGAAAATTGAGGAGGTATTTGAAGACAAGGATTGCGAATTTTTCAATACTATCTTGTCTGTTAGTTCAATAGATATGTTGAAACACAGGTTAAAGGTCCTCAAAGAATAGGGAACCGATTTCCATGGAATTTTACTGGCTCATTTCCATTTTTTCACTACTAAACAAACCCTAAATTTCCCATAATTTGTCGACCGATGTGCCTGCAATTATTCCTCTTCCAAGAGGGTGATTATGGACGTGGCTAAGTATAAAATCCTATGTCCTGTCATTTCATTAGTATTCTGAGACACATTTTTCATTCCAGCTACCTTTACCCAATTGTTTGAAGAATTTAGTGAATAAATCCTAATTCAAACATTTGAATAAGCCACTGTAGAAAAAACACAAGCTTTCTTCAATACTTGTTTCAAACCAAATTTCTCCTTGCAAAACCAAGCCTATCATGTTGGTTCAAATCTGTTTACTGATGAAACACAATATGCCATATCTATGATGAGTAAGTTTCTAGGTTTATATACTGATATGTATGTTACTAATTAGTATTTGATGAGTCTATTGTTCAGAGTAAGTATTGGTCCAGTTGAGTCAGGTCAGTTCTGTTGTATTAAATTTGATGAGTTACAAGCTGAGAGTATCCACTCCCAGTTAGTGAAATTCCACAATACTAGTTTTTTCAGATTTCAATCCTATTTGGTGAAGATGTTTCTATTCTTTAATCAGGAGAACCTGCAATTCCCAGAGTTGGTTCTCACTGATGAAATGAGTAATAATTTTAGCAAGTATATGAATTTTATAATGTTTGAGGTATACAAAACATTTTTTAAACACTAGTACATGTGGACATTTTTCCCACGAAAAATCATTGCTATCGCAACACTTGTGTGTTTCTATAGTCACGAACATGACCCCTTATTTTTGTGGAAAAACTTTCATGGCTATAGAAACACTTTCCACACTTCGTCACTATAGCAACATAAAATACATGAAACTTGTGGCGTCACTATTGCAACGAATAGATTGTGTCTTTATTGCAACGAATGGATGGGTTATATCGCGATGAAGGTTCATTGCTATTGCGACGAAGGTGAAAAAGTTTGTCGCTATAGCGACAAAACTTCCTTTCATGTACCGATGAAGTTGCTACAATAGCGACGGAGCTTTTGTCGGAACATTAAAGGAAGGATCATCGAAATAGCGACGTGGTTCCGTCTCTATAGCGACAACAATGCTAAATTTGCGTAAAGGGTTGTCCATCACTATTGTAATGCTTGCATGTTAATTGTTTAAATGGAGGTTCATTGCTTTAGTGACGGGTCCTATTAATTTTTTTAAAAGGATGTTCGTCACTATTGCGACAGCTCGTGTTTGCTACGAATGGATAGGTTCTATTGTGATGAAGGTTCATCATTATTGCGATGAATTATTAGCAATGAAGGTGAAAACGTTTGTCACTATAGCGACAAAAATTCCTTTCATGTACCAACAAAGTTTCTAAACTAGCAACAGAGCTTTCATCGAAACATTGAAGGAAGGGTCGTCGAAATAGTGACGTGGTTCTGTCTCTATAGAGACTGAAATGCTAAATTTGTGTAAAGGGATTTTCATCGCTATTGTGATAGTTTCATGTTAATTGTTTAAATAGAGGTTCGTTGCTTTAGAGATGGTTCGTGTTAATTTTTTTAAAAGGAGGTTCGTCGCTATTGTGACATTTCGTGTTAACTTAAAAAAAAAATTGTTCGTCGCTATAGCGATAGTTCTGCAAAATTTGTTAAAAAACATTGATGTTGCACTAGTCGACAGTCATCTATTTTTCACTTGTATTTCTTTTCCTCACGGGTGAGCAATAAATTACTTGGTTGGACGAATCCTTCATTAAATGAGGATTAATAAGTGCCCTTATGTATAAAGGCTCCTTTCAGGCCCATAATCAAATGAAATTGGGTCCAATGAGGAGGTACTTCATACCTCATCACTATATATATATAAAGACAGAGAAAAACCCCAAGGTCCAAATACTTGCTTGGAGGTTAGAAGTGCACTAAAAACACATTTTGTTTAATGGACTTTAGGTTCTTTTTTAGTGATATGGCCCTTTTTTATTGGTGCTTATACTGGTACTTAACAAATTCCATAACCAAGTAGCTATTATAGACGTTTCTAGGTTTTGATCATCAATTGGTTTCATGAATAGCTTTGCTACTTACAGGATATGCTATTGGTAATGGTGATGGGTATGTATCAGTATGAGGTGCCTACATCAACAAAATATACTAGAAGTATGCTGGATAAGGAGAAACTGGTACTTAAATTTCTCATTCTACTGGACCAACTTATAGATATACTTATTTCTGTGCTTCTACTGCTGATTTCTCTATAGGATCAGCTTAGTGTTGGATAAACAACTGGATCTACATAGAAGTGAACACATTGATACATATATAATTTATTTAACATGTAAGAATTAGTCGACAACCATCTAGTTATCAGCTACACCTTTCATAAGAAGGAAAATCAGAGACTCCCATCGTGTTCTTCCCATGGAATCTCCAACAAACACAATAAGAAAACCTTGCAATCTTTTTAGGATATCAGGTGCATTAAACCTGTGGGCACACTAAGTCTAGTCAAGAATATAGAACTTCTGAATATACAAGAAATAAGGTTAAGAGACTAAATTAGAATAGCTAAAAATGTAGGTTTCACAGTTTTACATAGTTAAGTAGGTAAGTATGAGTATTGCTACTCAACCATCAAGTCTATTGTGACATGCATAACCAGTAGACAAGACTCTGCATAAGTATCCATTAATATAATCATGAGGCCTTCTACCTCGTACACACACATTCACTACCATATAATTGCATTCAATTCACATGGCCTTAATTCATAACTAAAGAGGAATTATTACTTACACTACTACATACACTCAAAATTCCCACAAACGTTTTCCACGAAACAGTTAAAATCATTGCTCTCATGGAAAAACAATTTTAATTTTTTGAAAAATTTGAAAATTTTCCTGACATTCATCTCTATTGCAGCAAACCTTGAATATTGTCGCTATAGTGATGAAAGGAGAACGCAGCTATTGCGACGAAATGGTAACTTTGTCACTCTTGCGATGAACTTTACAAATAATCACTATTGCTATGAAAGGTACCGTATTTGATTTTATATTTAAGACAAGGTACCGTATTGAATGCATCTATGAAGAGGTATAGTAGTGAATTTTCTTTAGGTTCATACTCGAATGAGTATTTTAGGAGGGAGGAAACCTAAGACAAATAGTATTTATATGATTACACTTTCTCCTAATTTCCTTCACAATAACTATCCCATTCGTACCTTCACTAATTGAGATATCATCTCCCATCAATTTCAGTGTTTGGAGAGCCCTTGTTTAGCTATTTAATATTTCCCCAAGGTAGACCTTCTCTACCACTTATTGAGGAGAACTTGGAATATGTTTTCTTTTATTCTTACATCACTTAAGAAACATAAAATTTTGGTTAGTGAGTCATTTTCCTTTAGGGTGATTTTGTTACATTATTTATTTACTTTATTGGAGCACATGACACCCACTTTTAATTTTATTTTAACTTAGTACTTAGTTAAATTAACATAATTTATTATTCACCTTTCACTGATCTTCTAGAGTTATTGCTTGGGTGAGAGAGTTTACAATACCTAGTCAAAATTGTGCCCCCCATATCTCTTCGAAATTCTCATATTCCTAAGGTCCTTCATGCTTTTCTTGATATCCGCTAACATGTCATTTCTCCTTCTTGACATGTGAGAATAAAACAAAGAAAACCTTCATCACCTTTTTTTATCCTTCAATTTCATATGGAGTCAATCCCTTCGAAGTTAAGTTCACCCTCATCCATATGTAGAGCACATATCTCTTGAGTAGCTCCATATAACAATATGTTATGAACCAATGCAAATCCCAATTCCAATCCCAAGTCCAATCCTAATCCTAATCCAAATACCAATGGCAATATGAATGCAAATTCCAATGTGACTAGCACATTAATGCTTCCATTCATGACCATTTTAAGTATTTCTTATTTGAAAAGGCTTGTCAATTATCCCATTCAACATGATCCCACATGCCCCCCCTTTCCCACTAAACATTCTTTAGATATCCTAAAACTTAAAGGATCGGTTGGAAAAGGTCTATATAACCACATCATACCAATGAATTTTTCCAATAATATTGTTGGTGATTAATACTATTACACTTAAATGCACTCTCATTATAATTTTAGTGAAGTGGTATATTGAACAACTTATATCCTCGAATCTCATTTTTATGTCCCTACTTTTTTAACTTAATTTTTTCCCTTGTTACCCATTAGAGATGAAAAGAAAATGTAGATCCTTTTATTATTTCATTAGAATAGGACCACCCATATCATATACCATATTTATGAATGAAAAAAAATGATATTATACAATATTACGAAAGATGGTCTAATATTTCAACATTGGATTTTGAAATCCTTCCTTCCCATCATAGCTAAGGATGTTGCTTTGACAATTCCATAGACCGGGGCATAAGTTATCATGAAGGATTAAGGATATGAACTGATGAATGCATGATCAATATATTTATTTTATACCCTTACCAATTCTTGTCGATCAACCTTTATCCATTGAGCTCGGTTAGGGGCATCCCATGTAGCAAATGGGGTGGTCGATTTAATCACATATACTTCTAAAATGTATAATAAAATGCCCTCCTCTAGTGGAATAATATGTATGAAAACAACTATGATGGATATGTCTATCCTAACTTCAATGGGGGAAACCAGAATATCATAAATAAATATCCAAATGATAATTAAATAAACCTCCTAAACAAGGTAAAAAGAATCATTTACAAGCTCTGTAGTGTGTAGACAAGAATGCAAGAAACATGGAAAATCACACTCAAAAGAAGATTTCTAGATATTAATATGAGAAGGTGGCCTTCCTAAGATCATGTTATAAAAACTTAGAAAAATAAGAGAGTTCATTATAGATACCTTAGGAGATCATTTATAACTAATAAATGAATTATTGTATCTTGAATAATGCTGTACAAATGAAATGAATTAAAAAATGAACATTTTCCCTCAAATGGATGAATGTGTAGTGCTTTCTCTATCATGCTTTGTGGTGATTGTTTAAGTTAAAGATGAAATGTACAAGGCTAGGAAAAAGGAAAATTCCACTGTGAAAGTTATGAATAAACTAAGACAAATACATCCTACTCTGGTCAAGGATACCTTGGAGTGCTATCTTGTTAATAAAAATAGAGATGATAGAAAGACAAATACATGATGTCCAAATGGATATTGGCATCTAGAGACAACCTAGGAGGAAACCAATGAGTACATTGCTATAAGGATGTCTAACACAAGAAGTGAATGGAATGATACGAAGTCCAACTTGAGAAGAAATGAGATATACTACATCGTCCAAGAGTGAATTAATGAATAGGGATAGCCTAAGTGGTAAGGATGTGCTACAAAAACATTTGTTACAAATTCTTGCTCCTTTTATTCTTCAATGTTAGATTTTCAATGAAAAAATTTATTGATGTGTTAAGGATAATAAATTATATGTGTACTAAGTGAAGGGTTAAATAGATGTTTATACAATACTAGATAAAGTGGATGCTATGTCATTTTTGTTAAGAATAATGAAAAACTATTGTGAAAACTAGTTGTTCCATTAAGTGGATGTTTATACAATCATGCAAGAATTGAATTTTGTAAGCTAATAAGGAAAGGACGAATATAATTGATCCCCACTAGTATCAATTAGTTGAATAACCTTATAGGATTCCCTATCATCCATGTACCTTTATGTATGTAATATTTTGGTTAAAAAAATTCTTGAAAAAGAAAATTAATCGATCTATCTTGTCACAATTAGCAAGCCTTAGTCAAGGGAGTTATGATTTGTGAGTGATAAAAAATCGAATATTGGGCCCCTCTCCCTTTGGGCCTTGTGGAGGGGTGATGGTGAAAGATATAGGTTTTCCGGGTTATGGATTAAGGTTTATTGTTATAAGGTTATACTCAAGTACTTTTTATTACCTCATGTTTGTGGTAAGGAAACTGGCCACATATGTCTTTTCAATAATTGATTTATCCTTTAAGAGTTATAGTTTGGTTGTAAACTATTCAATAAATTTTGTAAGGTAATGGTAGCTTTAGAAAGGGGACTATTAGTGATGGAGGTGTTTATTTTGGCCATAGGAATCAATCACTGGAAATTATTACCTTGGAAAGGTTTAGGTTCAAATTCGACAAACTACCACAATAATGCAAAAGTAGACCTGACAGCATGCAAACTAGATATACCAATAACTTGTGACTTAGACAAGGTTAATACATCCCAATCACACCCAAAGTGGATTTTCTATCCTAGGGGTTTACTACCCTTTGAGGTGTTAAACCTAATGGACTTGTACAAAGTTGCGGTGTCTTTTTCAATAATATCATTTGCAAGGTGTTGAATCCAATGGACTTGTACACAGTTTGATATCTTTTTCAAGAGTGTCCTTTGCAATTGGGAAACCAAACCCTACCCAAATATAAAATCAACTAAGAGAGACGACATATAATTGATTTAGTAGTGAGTGTTATTTATGGTTATTTAAAGCAGAATTTGATGCCTATGTTGTCCCTCCTTTTCAATATTCAGTTCAGTTGGTATACATAATTATTCCTCCTAGTTAGAGTTGATGTTGGTGTTATTATCTTATTTCTCCATAACTGAGAGAAGGGATTTGATAGAATTGTACATATACCTAAATGGGGCTTAATGGGGAATAACTAACTCCTATATTTTATTGCAATTATTTCTTTACCTTTATCAATAAACTTTATTGTTTCCTATTACTTACCAAGAACATACCCCAATATAAATATAAATCTTGAGGAGACCACCATTATTTCACGCAGAGTCCAGTAAGCCACCAAGAAGACAAGAAAATTGCACCCAAGATGCAAGGATAGTTCGTAGCCCCTGCTACAAAACCCAAAAGGGTTTAAACTCACATGAATAAGAGTTTCGACAAGGCCCCAATGACTGAGATCGAAGGAAGAATGAACAAGATCCGTTGGGAGCGCATGGATGAGATCAACTAGGATAAGCACTGGTAGATCTTTTTACCCTTGGCACTTATAAGAGGGAAGTGGAGGCAGGAAATAGAAACCCTGCAGAAGGTCAGTATAATAAATTATATGAGTGCCCCTTAGGTCACGCATTTTGATGGTTGGAAGGAAGAAGCAACGGAATTGATAATTAGCGGGTACCATGATGGTAATATTTGGCTCGACCAACCAATTTCTATCACTGCTCAGCTCATCCATTGAATCACTAGAATGCTATTCAAAGGGGATCCCATCTCATTCCCATCCCATAATTCTTGTTAAGGGTATGCCATACAGTATTTGTCATTTCCAGCAAGGTTTTACGACATGGCATCGACTAAAAGACGAGGAGGAAAAAAGCTGCCTATAGACAATGGAGGCTCAAAGATCTTATGAACGCCAAGGTCAAGGGATTTTTGGCATGGCTCGCTAAGGTACGTCGTGTATTTTTCATCCCCATTTGTTTTCCCTTATTTTATGTATTCCATGTATGTTTTTGTTGTTATTTTCATTTGCCACATCAAATTATATAATTCTCGTGCCTTGTTTTAATACCCGATTATTGTTCAAGGTTTTGTGTGAATGTTTATAGATTTCATAGGGTTTCATTTCCATTGTGATGATTGCAATGGCTATTAGAATATTTTTTTATTTCCCAATATGTGCCAATATTTTCTTCTTAATCCTAGAATTGCAAAACCTGGTTGTTGCATGGGGATTCTCTGAAACCCTGCACGAGAAATCAAACCCTATATCAGATATTGGTGTTTAAACCCAAGTGATGGATGCAAGTTTGTGTTTTTTGGTGTTTAAACCCAAGCGATGGATGCAAGTTTATGTTTTTTAAGGTGGGAATTGCTTCTATCTAGCTCCAAGAGGATTATAGTTGGCCCGAATTCATCAGGCCCATAAGCATCTTGTTTTTGAGTGGATGTGCAATATTGGAAAAGACCATGAACCATGAACCACGAAATGATAGGCGTTGAACCGTAACCAAGGAGCCATGTATTTCTTAACAATACTTTCCATATCTTCCTTTGACCCTATGAATTGTGATTTATTGCCCAATTCCTTGAGGCACTAAGTTGGAACCGCATAAGACATGTTTAACAAAATATTCAGTTATTTCCTTAACAAGATTTTTGTTTCCTTTTGTAAAAAATATCTTCAGCATGACAAGGTTGAATTAGGAACCAAACCCATTTCTAGTGGAGGGTCTTTGGTCACTGGTGGAGGCCCCTATCCCTCATATATATGCTCCATTTGTTCTTTTCCTACATGGCCTATTCAAGGCACTCTGATTCAAAATATTCCAATAGAGCAGTCCAAAACTTATAAAACCATGGGACCCCTAGGGGGAAACTCCTTTGTTTTTATTGATTCTCTCTCATCATTCAGTTCACTATGTCTTGTGATTATTGGCCACATTAAGATTTGGAGTGTGTAGAATGAGAAGGAGAGTGCCCTTCAAGAGGCACTTCACTCATGGACACTCTGTGTTGGTTACAGTAATCCTTCAGCCTGTGTAGATGACCCACTTCCATTTCCATCTTCCTCATATGCATTTAAATCTATATTTACATATGGACACACATTAGAGACTATCTGTGCCATGTAAAATTTGAATTGTGCTAATGCATTTGTGAAAATGCATTCATTTCTTGTTTTCAAGAGTTGATATAAAATATCAATTCTAATTTCTTGTTTTCAAGAGATGATATCAACTATCAATTCTGATAAATTATCATGTTATGTGAAGTTGCATGGCCCAAGGGAGGGAATGTCCTAAAAGGACTGATTTCCAAGTAGTTCCAATGAGAGGATATTATGGCACAACTTATAATCCCTTTCTTAGACAAGATGGGCATATTTATAGTACCAGAACAAATTATTCAAGTATTCATTCTTGCCATAGAATTTACACTTGTGGTGGGGGATCACTTTGTATTTCAGGGGATTTCCAATAGGTAGGCCTTCATGAATCAAAGATTAGCCAAATTAGGCTATTTTAGGTTTAAGGCACATCTTCTAGATGGACTTTAGTTGATACAACCATGTTTTCTCTTTTGATTTGATCCTCCAAAGTTTGCTTAATTTGGATCTAGCCTCTCCCTTGAACATAATGGTACCCATCAATGGGATTATATTTCTTGAACCCCTTTCTTTGATTGCACCTCCATTCCTTATACTAGGTTTGTGGTCCTGGTAGATTGTTGTTTATGGACCATGTTTTCGCTTTGCAAATTATTGTTTAGAAAATGGTTAGAAAACATGTATTGCTGATTGTTATTTAGAAAATGGCCATAACACATATATTTCATTCATTATAGCTTTTGATTCCTGCCCAAAGTGTTTTATAGACTACTACTATCATTATTGGCAATTGGGGTTTTGTATATTTTGATATATCCCACCAACAACATTTAGAAGGTCTGATATGGGTAAGCATGGCGACCCTACAAATTAAGGTCCTTGATGGAAATCGAGGCTTTGTATATTTTGATTTTTATATTAAGGTCCTTAATGGAAATCCACGGGGAGATTATTTTCTTATTGAAACTACACCTTATATAGAATATTCAATTTCTTTTGGCTTGTCAGATAAGACTCCTATGTCATCCCCTTTCTTCGAAATCTGACCAGAGGAGCTTGAAATTGTCCGAAAGGAATCATAGGAAAGATAGTTCTCTGAATTTGTAGTTTCATCTTCTAAGTCATCATTCTCATTACTACAATGACTATGAGTCTTGCATTTGTACACTCTACAAGCTGACATTTTGTCTTTTTCCATTTAGATTTGACTGATGTTGAAATTAGTTGATTTTACTCACATTAGCAGTCACACCATTATGAATTATACTAGATTCTAGAGACACCTTCCAAATAATTTTCAGGTTAGGTTGTAAATTGAGTCTTAAAATTCTATCTGGTAAAGCTCATAGAGGTTATTGAGATATGCATATTACATATAGAATGAATTCGTTGGATTTTATGTGAATTCAAGACAATACTCATATGGTTTTGATGTGCATCTCTGCAAAACATATATGGTTTTGACATTAGAAGCAACAATGTTTGGTTTTATACTTGTCGTTAAACATCAGTTTGAACCAAACAAAGTTATGGGCTGAAAATCCTATTAAACTCAGGATTTCTCCAAAAGTTGAGATTTATGAGCACAAAGCACTACTAAACATTCTTGAATAAGAAAATATTGTCTAGGTGTATAAGTGCAGCCCTATCATTGGCTATTTGTACTATATAGTATAGACACCTTCCATAACATTTTAATGTTAGGTTGTAAAGTGAATTTTAAAATTTCATCTTGTGAAACTCATAGAGCTTATTTAGCTATGCAGAATACATATAAGATCCATTCTTTGAGTTTTATGTTCCTTCAAAACTAAGACTCATAGAGGTTACTTTCACTTCACATTTCTAATGATGAGCATTTTTTTGATTTGAGATTCTTTCACACAGCTCAAACTGTATAGGTTCACCTTTCCACGACATTTGTTCAATCATAGGTCTACTAGATTTCTTGAGGGTTTCCTTTTGTATAGTTGCTCCTATGATCACTATTTTCTGCAGAAAAAATAGATCAAGAAGAACAGTTCGTCTTAACTCATAGCTTCTTGTGATGCATATTTGAGAAAATGGCAGCAATTGGTAGCCAATCAATGTACTTATGACATTTTGTACCATAGTTTCTCATTCATTGAGTAAATATTGGATGAAATGTCTTTAGTCATAGCTTCTTCTTATGGATATTTGAGATAATGGCTAGTATAGGAAACCAATAAATGTACTTATGAAATTTTTGTACCATAGACCCATTTATTAGTTAAATTATTTTCCTTAAGAGCATTGGCCATGGATGATAACAACCTTTTTTCCCCTGATTTTGAAACATTTGCGATGTGAGAAGTGATGACTATAACTATTTGAGGATAAAAGGAAGGGATTTAAGGTTCAATTATGTTTTCATGTTATTTGAGAACATAAACCATATATCATTTAATATCAATATGTTTAATATTGAATTTGATTGAAATTGTTTCTTAACATGTGATTGAAAATGGCATATTCTTTTGTTAGACCATTTATGTTTTAATTTTTTTTGTTGCAATTAATCAAATGAGTTATTCATATTGGTTTATTTGAATTTCATTGTTATGCATTATATTTTTGTGTTATTAAGATGTTGAGATATCATTATAGAATCCTACTTTATTATGAATTCTGCCAAAAGTATATTGTTGTGCTCATGTGTATTTACTACAGATAGTGGGAGTAGAGTGTTTGCAGTTGCATGGTTTTATGTTAGCATTCATCTCCTCTTTGCTTATTCTCTTTTCTCTCTATATATTTATATAGTATTTTATAGTATCCTTTCTTTTGGTGACATATTATCCATTTTGGATCTTCTCCTTATACAGTGATGATAAATATATATGGAACACACATGATGATATACATTGAGAGAGAAAATAGTAAAGTCCTTGGTTGGTCCTGTTGGTCCTGTAGGTAAAAGGGGTTGGCTCCCCACCTTTACGGTACACCTTGGTCTTATGGGTATGGGGGTTTGCTTACCACATTTTTGTGACCCTTAGTGGACTTATGGTAATTTTGGTAATAGCACACTTATTGTTTGTGGTACCATGACCTCTTTGATATGATGACCTAACCTTGTTGTTGTTGGTTTTGAAGAAAGACCCCCTTAGAAGTCCTTTAAAGTTATAAACACAAGTCTTATCCTTCATTATGGATCCATCAAAGAAGATACATCTTAGCTTGGATATTTCAGTTTTGTGTCAAGGAGTATGTTGCTAGGTTTTCACTACTTCACCCTTGGGTTACCCGATCTAAGTTTAAGGGTTGATTTATGCTCCCTTATTTGCCAAATCGTGAGTTGTGTTGAGTTGTGACCTTATGCATATGACCTGTGGACTTTGTGGTGTCTCTCTTACTGATTTGTGACCTTATGCATCAGACCCATGGAATGTGTGGTGTCTCTCATGTTTCCATGTTGGGCCGCGACTTTATGAAGCTGACCCGTGACTGTATTAGGTTGATCCAAGACCATTTTTCTGCTGAAAATATAGGCCTTGTTCAGTTCTGTGGGATACTCTTGGATTGTTAGCTTTGGCATCATCCCTTTGGGGATACTAAACCTTATTTGTGACTGTGTAAGGTGTATCCTAATGGATTGTGACTATGTATGATCTCTCCTAGATGGGCCATGGACTGTGATGACTTCCCTCATCCTTAAAGTGGACCATTGTAGCCTCTCCTAGCTAGGACATGGATAATTTGACCTTACCTTTCTGTACATGATGTGTTTGGTGTTAATTATGCTAGAGGGAGTTGTGATATTTTGAGGTTGATTAGTTGTGTTTTGGGCTAAATATCGCTGCTACTATCCTACTAGGGTATTCACACATGGTGTCTGAGATATTTTGCTTTCTACCATATGTATCTAACCTCAACCTACAACACTCTAACATACTCTCTATTAAGGTATGTCATCTGTTCCTTTGGTGACTTGTCCTTTCAGTGACAAGATATGAACCTAAAAGTATATGAGTATAATGTTGATCCAAACAGTTCTAGACTAGATTTATTATTGTTCGTTGTTAACTGGTTATTAAATTTACTAGTATTTCTATTACTGCTTTATTTCTTGTACATTGCTATTGTTCTTTTTATTAGTTATAATATTGTTATTGTTTATGTTTTATACATGGTAATTGGTAAATAATGCAGTAGGGCTATTCAAAATACTTCAAAAGAAACAAGTGAGAGATGGGATATACATTAAATAAAATATCATCTACGAGAACATGGAAATGGGTTGTGTGAACCATTGTAGTCTATGAATTGTATGGATTTTTCCTGTAAAATAAAAGGGATAGATGTTGTGTTTCAATTATGGTTGTTGTTAAAGTCACAATGACCAAGTATTTCAAGGTCACTTGGATGTTGTTGCTAGTGTGTAGTTGGATACGATTTTCCATTTGTCAATTTCCATGGGTTGTCGGGTATGTATTTTATCTACAAAAGATATTTGTCAAGGTTTGAGGTTTTTGAGGTACTTGGTCAAGATTCCAAGATCAGTTTATAAGTCTTTCAATTGCTCCTATTTTGCTAGTATTTCTTCATCTTAGCAGCCAATGTCATTTGGAATATGGAAGAAAGGTTTGTAGAGCATTAGTTCACTTCTACAATAATTGATGTAGTGATTTGAATTTGTTGGGCCTTGCAGACTAGTGTGGCAGTTGATAGACAATTCCTTTGGGTTCCCTTGCTTTTCACTTTTTATCTTTGGGTGTGCGCATCATAAGACCAAACTCTTGCAGCCTCAATGAGATAAACGATTCTACCTGGGGTAGACTCCATTTGTTATAGAGTTGATATTCAAGTTCGATTTCATTTAGATCTTTCCCTTGGGGATGGTATTTAATATCTAGGATAGCTACCATTTGGATTTTATGTTTGGGACCTCCATTATTTTTTAGATCTTGTATAAGCATTGAAATATTAACAATTAAAAGTGGATAGATCCCTTTAGAAGTAACCACGTCCTACCTTTGTGGTACCAATAAAGAAATGGTGGACAAACTCTTCCTCATCCCTCATTTCATTAATGCACTTAAGAAAAAAATTGAATGGGAGAGAGAAATAGTGAAAAAAACTCAACCCACCCGATCACTGAACCATTGATGGGTGAAATAGTGATTATCAAGAGGTAATAGACACCATTAGAAGGCAGTAAGACTACCATCTAAATCCTCTGATAATTGTTGGCTTGTTTTACTGGACTCAATCTTAGAGCTTTTCCAAGAAAATGAGATACTTCTATAAAAGAAACCTGGAAGAAGGCAATTGCTTGGACTTATCTTGGCCATAAGAAATAAGGGTATGCTTGAGAGACTGTGCAATAGAGAAAGGATGGCTTCCTATGTTTTATGGAGCAATTCAAAGTAGGCCAAGAACATGGCTGGTTGAAAGGAGTGATACATTCCACTGGTGGCATCTTGGTTGATTTTGTGAAGGTTTAGTGGTTTGAAAACTTGGCATTTTATCCTTCTCACTGATGACCTCGTAGCTAGCATGGGATTGGAATTGTTAACAAGCACAACCTATGGTTGGGTGGAAATCAGTACCCCCACAATTTATTGCTCTGGAATGTATTTAAAATAAGAAGATATGTTTCTTTGATAAACTCAGGGTCATATAATCTGTCATGTATTCCTGTAATTTTTCTATCCTAATTACTGTAGTTATAAGTTATGATGGTCAGTTGTTAGTGTGAAAATATGTTGTTGGTTTTAATATCTATTTTGGAAACATGATAATGATTGGAATGGAAATGACTTCATAGTATGTGGATGATAGCTTATCAGTGATTTATGTTTGAAAGAAAATTATAAATGTTCTTTGTATTTTAATCCTAGATTCCTATATCTTGGAGGTGAGATTGAAGATTCTTGAAATAGTCTTCGATGATGATTAATCTAGGAAACAAAAACTCAAATTATCAGTTAGCAAAATACTTTTACAGCAGGTCTATGGATTGCACATTGAATTTCATTGGGCTTGGGTTGCTCGTCTTTGTGAATACCAAAGTTATGAAACCAAGCCTCAACTTTGTAAGAAAGAGCTTCTACTCGTCACATATAAAGAAATGGCCCATTTCCAAGGATTAATGTGCATGCTCAACACTTTACAATAGAGAGATACATAGCTTGGTCAAGGTCAATAATTTAATACCTAAAACTAACAATGCATGTAAAATTTGAATGTGGGAATTCTCATTTCCCCTCTGGCTCTTGATGGCTTATCTTTTTTATCAAAAAAAAATATTCAAAAATATTTTATTAAACTTCAAAAGAAACCTCCTTGGCATATTGAAATTCATATGAAATTAAAATAAAATTGGAGTGCTACCAGTTTTAAGCCTAATAACTAGAATCTTAAGCTCACCAAGTTGCACGAATCAAGAGCCCCGAACTCTAAATTTTGTAAAGAATTTACTTGATGATGAAATATGACATCTGTAATGTTTATATTTTACGTTGGAGACTCTAGACCAAGTTGCATCCATTTGATGCTTCATTTAGACGTTGTTCCTTTACTGTACATACATAGTGATCTTATAGTTTGTACAAGATTAGTTTGTTCATATGTCATCAATTGTGATAGTCCAAGTGGCAAAAAAGAGTTACTACAACATTCTCTAAGAAGCCACATAGTTCTATCTATATTATTGACTCAATCTAAATGAAAATGTACAATATACACATCCTCAAGGTAATCTGATCATGAATTTTCACCTTTCACTACCTAAGATAGCTAAGATGTCTCTCTAAGGGTCACACTATAATGATAGACACCAATATTTAAACCGTGGACAACAAACACAACTGAGCAATGCTATTTCATGGTTGTTAAAGGTTGTTCTTCCTCCAACCAATGAAGTTGTGATGACTTCCTTATTCCCTAACATAACCCCATATGTGAAACTTTTAAAGAACTAGATGCTTCCAAAACATTCTTTGACTCATATTGTAGGTTCGTCTCTTAGCCGAGTAATAGAAGTAGATTTGGATGAATATCTGGGCATATGACATATGAGATAGGTCTACAAAATATTATGTGTCATGTCCCCTCTCGTTCACTGGAGAGAGAACGCGACCATAACCGCTCTCTCTTATTGTTGCAGGAGCATCCAGCTCGAAGTTCAATATATTCAACTCTGTGTAAATTCTCATACTTCCCAATAGTAGAGAAATTGATTCTGTCAGTGCTCAATCTGACGATCTATGAAGAAAAATCTCAGAGGAGATCAAACGGTGGAGAAAATCGCGACGAAAATCGACGGTCACAATCTGTTCCGCATCTGGGAACAGATCAATGATCAAGAAACAACCCACAATAATCAACGGTGCGGAAATATTAAGTCTGCGGAATTGAGGAAATATGGAAATTGCGGTCCCACATCCCGCATGTGAAATAGACCATTGCAGAAATAATCAATTGTGTAAATAGAGATCGTGAAGCTGCATCCCACATATGAAAATGAGAGTTGCGGAAGGAAAATTTGTGGGGAACAGAGTTTATAGAAGGTCGTTTGCACATCCCGCAAGTTGCGGAAAGAAGAGTTGCGGAAGGAAAATTTAACCTGTTAACATAAGTCTTGGACATATTTGATCATTCAAGCCATCACCAATCCAACTATCTAAGAACCATAACGTAATTTAAAAATGCATTGAAAGAAACATACATAGATGCATACAATTGCAATTATACAGCGGAAGCAATTCATCAATTCAACACATTAGGCATGTTCATCATATTTCATGAAGAAAATACAATTTTAGAGATCAACATAGCCAAGAATACTTATCTTGAAAGAAGTTTGTCCCACAACCAGCTACATCGCTGCAACGTTCCACCCAACCATAGGCTAGTGTGCTTATCAATCTTTCAGCAGCACTACCACCCCCGAGCTGGGCATGATTCCCACAAGGAATAAGGAACACTAGCAGGATCACACATAGCCAAGGATAGAACAAAAATCATCCAAGCCAACACAGTTGGGTCTATAAGGCTTCAAACAAGCAAGCCAATATACTGATGGGTTTATCAAGCTAGTCAACCAAGCCAACATTCACATTAAGGACCAGCCAAGCCAACTAACATATGGGTTTATCAGGCCGCAAAGGATCCAAAAAACTTGAACTGCTAAGCTAGTGAGCTCAACCACCAAGTTATGGAAACCTGCAAAAGATCGGGCTTGGATCCTAAAAAATCTACACACCCAACGCAAGGAATCATCCCCTTCTCTGCTACACAGTCCCTCAGGATATGCCTTCCTTTCTAGTGCTGTTAAGGGTGTGCAAAGAAGAAAACCATCCCCTCTAAATCTATTTGTGAGGCTCCTTCCTACACTAAAATTATCAAGCTAGTTCAGACCCAATTCCACTCCAAACCAGTTCAGACCAAGGCAAAATATGCACACACAACAAACCACAAAGTCAACACAGCAAAACAGGCTTCCACTCACTCTGTGACAGAGGAGACCATTGCACAACAACACTATGGAAACCATAGATTACCACTCTTTGTCAAAAACGTGGGTAAGGATGGTAACAACAGGAGAAAAACCTAGAACAAAACATGGTTCTACAAGCAGGACGAACGCACAGCATGCATGAATAGAATGGAATATAGAATGAATAGAATGGACCACAGTGTTTTGGTGAGAGCCAGGTGATGTACTGGGCATGCACAATGAGGAAAAAAAACTGAAACGTGAAGGATGGATGATCAAAACATCTCGCTGCTCCCCCAAAAGTGAGAAAATATGAAAATGTGAGTGCATGAGGGGAATGGGCATACATTTTTGGGTGTTTTCTTTAGACACATGGATTTTCCCCAAATGTTGAAGGTTAAACATTCCCCCTCCCTATTCCTTAGGAAATAATACCCCCATCTCATTATTTGTTGCATTGACATAGGTGGTTGTGGGGTTTTAATTAAATTGCATATTTATATGATGTCCAAATTTATAATGTGCCTGGCTAGTACAATAACCATATGCATCATTTTTAATTTTCGATACATAAAATGCTAAATTGATGATGGGGACTTGGACTTGGGCTCCTCACCATGATTAAATAATGATATTTACATCATATATATTTAATGCAAATGGGGTCAAAATAGGGGTGTTACATTATGTGTAAGAACTTGGGAAGATAGATGAGGAAATATAAATCCTCACAATATTGTTGAGATCAAAATCCATCTCTTCATTTTAGTCATTTTTCCTTTTATTCCATGTCCAAGGGATCATAGTCCTCATAGTAGCTACAAAATTCCGAGTTTTTGATGCATTGAATAAGAGGGCGACCCTTCTACTTGTGTATGTTGCATACAATTACAAGGTGACACTGAGTGTTGTTTTCTATTATTTAATCATATTGTAGAGGATTTTTTTATATTCTTTCGCAGTTTAATAATGACACAATGTTATCCTGGAAATCCTTGAGGGAAGGGAAGTCCCTCTTGAGAATTCATTGGGGGTTAATATGTGCTGCTATTGTGCTGGGAAATCTCATCTGCGAAGTGGTGTAGCCATGGTCAATCCTTTGAATGCTATAATCCACTTAAACCTTCCTTTGACTTGTGTATTCATTTTTTATCAACTGATATTCTACTGTGTGTTTTGATTGTAGTTTTCATGAGTTATAGTTTGATATAATGCCATGAGATCGTCATGTAGTATTTGGTGTAAATAACAACGTGTCTTAATTTTAGTGCTGAGCCAATAATGAAGATGGTCCTGTAGGGTATAGCTAATACTTACAGCCAATCATATCCCCTGTCCAACATTATATTTTTTTTAAATAGACACCTCCATCGCTATAGTGACACAAATACATAGCAAGTTTCGATGAAGTTTCTATACTAGCAACAAAACTTGCTATGTATTTGCATCGCTATAGTGATGGGATTTCATCGCAAATCATTTGTATATTCGTTGTAAACATGTTGTTATTTCGTTGCTATCACGATGGCTTGTTGTCGCAACACCTTGGAATATTCGTTGCAAAAATGTTGGTTTTTTCGTCGAAAAAATATTGGATGTACACCACTGTAGTGATGGGATGTTGTCGCAACCAGTTTGGTATTTTCGTCGCTATAGTGACGGACTTTCATTGCCTTTTTTTTTATTTTTTCGTTGCTACTTTTTGGTATTTTTTCTACTATAGCGACGACCTTTCGTCACCACTTTTTGGTATTGTTGTCGCTATAGTGATGAACTTTCTTCGCCAATTTTTGGCATTTTTTCGTCACTATAGCGATGAACGGTTGCAAAGTGTTGCTATATCGATAGAAATTTTCCCACGAAAATAAGGGGAAAATTTTGTCGCTATAGCAACACAAAATTGTTGCAATAGAAATGATTTTCCATGGGAAAAATGTCCACATGTACTAGTGTTAATTCCTTAAGCATTTATGCAACAATAAATTGGGATAATTATACCTCTTATGGTTGCCAACAATACCCTTAATGTTACCTGGTAGTAGATGCCTCACAGGAGCCCACACAACTCCTTCATTAAAGAGTTTCTTTATAGTTGCTTGCCTTATTCCTTCCTCATAGAATTGTTCATGGTGGTAACATTACCCAGATCATCAACCATAGATACATAGCAAGCCAACAACCATGTTAATTCTTATTTCAAGAGTAAACCATTCAAGGTTACTTTTGAACAATACTACTCTAATGTTTAGTGTATTCACAGGTATACAATACCATGCACTCCTTTGCATTTTCAGCTCAATGTCAATATTTTTGTGAAAATTAGCATCCTTACACAACACAATACAATCTACACAAGGATACCCTAAGCATATACATATAATCATCATATCAACAAATTGTCGGAAGCATTCTCAATATGCATGCTTCATTTAACGACAAAATCCTAGTGGCATTATGGAAAGGCTAGGGCTATCCATTTTAATCACAATTCATTCAAAGCAATAAGAGAAGGAAAACTTTTTGAATTTGTATGAGGTCCTTCAACAATTTGCAGACCACACTGGTCATTCATTTCACAACAAAATCCTAGTGGAATTATGGAAGGGGCCAAGGATGTCCACTTTAATCACAATTTCTTCAAAGCAATAAAAGAATAAAAACTTGTTGAATTTGTATCAAGGCCTTAAAAAATTTCTAGACCATACTCTCAAATGCATGAATTGCGGAACATGGTTGTCACCATTTCCAATGCAATACCCACATCATAAAAAAATTCCTTAATTTATAAGCTAGTTATCTCAAAATTATACGACGCAAACATTTAGCAATTATAAACCCTTCAAGCTTGTAATCATTAGCATTGTCAAAACTTCAAGGACATTATTGTCATTAGTATGCAAAGTGAAAATTTCAAGCTTTACAATAATATTTCATTATCTCAATACTAAAATAAAAATTGAAAAATCAAACCTAGCATGGCAATGATTTGTCTCAGAAAATCCACAACATCTAACCATAGTTACTTTCACAATGTTACAAAAAATACTCAATTCGCTTGATCGAGCAACTTAGTCACCTTGTTATTAAATTAAAAGAGAGAATGCTCAATTATGAGCTATGCTTTTCCCATACAAATTGTCTCCCTCATCAACATTTATAGTACCCAAGGTTTTCCCACATCAAACTATCCTTCCAAATTCATTTATTCAACACACGCAGTGCAGAAAGGCCTTCCCCTATTTTAATCAATTTTCTCTAGATCAAATAAATTCAACTTCAATGCACCAAAATGAATTATAAAAATGCCCATAAAATTGATTTACACCAATTCAAATGCAATGCAAAATACTTTCCCAAGATGGTTAACCATTTTTCCCATTCACTTCAATTTACTTCAACATGAAATGTAGTGCACAAATAATTGTTAAACCGGGTATCTATTTACCCATACACTTCAATTTACTTCAATATAAATGCAATGTACAAATATTGTACAATCTCGACAACAATTTACCTATAAACTTTAATTTACAGCCATTATCAAAATGGAAAGAAGATGCCAAATATGGGAAACGATTTTCTCTCCAAATCATTCTATCCATACTTGAATGCATCACAAAGAGTGTAAAATCTCTTGGCCATTGAGTTTCCCATACCCACTGAATGACTAAAGCATAACTGTAAGAAAAAGGGTATAACAAATATGGGCATCGATTTTCCCATCCAAATATTTCTATCTCAACACTCCTCAAGGTATCAACATAGAAGATCTTATTTTAAGGTTGATTTCAATGGGTATTCTTTAGGAAGGCCTTTAATCCAACCAATGTCCAACTAAATAAACAAGAAGCAAAGAGGAAATCATAAAACAAGCATAAAACTAATAGAAAGATGTTGTATTTTGATAATTGTCTAGCATCATATCAAATTTCTAATGGTCATTGATGCACCTACCTTATGAATGGCATGCCATGATAGGTTATGGATAACATAATATAAGATCAGGATTATCAAAGTATTTCCTAGCAAAATTAATGGAGAAATTCAGCAGTTAGCATATTTGCAAAATAGGTTTGTACACTTTGCACTATTCCAGGTCCTAGCTAACAAATTTTAAATTTGTTTCCAGCACACAAATGGTTATCATTTCCAGGGCTTTTTATTTTTTACTCTATCCCATTAGCCACACAAAATTTATAACCTTTCATGGTAAGACAATGTAAGTCTTTGCATTGTGGAGATGTGTACCTAAATGTAGCAAACCATCAAACCTAAGCTAGCATGTCCATATTGACCTCTACAAATTCCTAAATCCAGTGAAATAGTAAACAAGAATTTAATGACCTTCCTTTGAGGGACTAAGGCATCACTTTCCCCAAGATTTTTCTTCCCAGGTAAATACCCCCCACCTACCCCAGAGTCCTAGTGTTGAAACCTCTGGCTCTAATACCAAATTGTAACAACCCCCTTCATGAATACCAACCATTAACATTAATAGAAAGAGAAAATCATTGTTGAGTTAGCATCTTTAACATGAGCAGATTCCATTCCTTAGTTTATACAAGAATTGTAAGGTTGTCTACAAATCTGATTTTTTTATGACTAGGAAGCACTTTCCATATTCGCAAATGAAATTCTAATTATGTTAGAAATGTCAAATTTCTTATCACCACAAAAAATTAAAAGTTGGGAAAATTGATCAATAAATGCAAAGTAAAAAATAGCGAATGCAACTTTGGTTCAAGAGTTAATTGCCACCCTTTCATATCTTCCAATATGAATACCTACAGTAAATTAAGCATTTGGTGCAATTCCTACAGTTATGGCATTCCCATAATTTGTACATTAGCAACTAAGAGAATTGTATGACCATTGTGTGTTGGAATATGCCAAAAATCAATTGGCTTTATTGATTCACATCACGAAGTACTGAATGATAGCAATGTACAAGAAATAAAGTAGTAATAGCAATACTATAAATTTAATAACCAGTTAACAAAGAACAATAATAAAGCTAGTCTAGAATTGTTTGGATCAGCATTATACTTAGATACTTTTAGGTTCAGATCTTGTCACTGAAAGGACAAGTCACCAAAGGAACATATGACATACCTTGATAGAGAGCAGGTTAGACTGTTCTAGGTTGAGGTTAGATACATACAGTAGAAAGCAAGATATCTCAGTCACCATGTGTGAATACCCTAGTAGGATAGTAGTAGCGATATTTATCCCAAAAAACAGCTAATCAACCTTAAAAATATCACAACTCCCTCTAGCATAATTAACAACAAACAAGTCATGTACAGAAAGGTAAGGTCAAATCAGCCATGGCCTAGCTAGGAGAGGTTACAACAATCCGCTTTAAGGATGAGGGAGGTCATCACAGTCCATGTCCCATATAGGAGAGATCATACATAGTCACAATCCATTAGGGTACACCTTGCATAGTCACAAATAAGGTTTAGCATCCCCAGAGGGATGATGCCAAAGCTAACAGTCAAAGAGTAACCCATAGAACTGAACACGGCCTATATTTTCAGCAGAAAAATGGTCGTGGATCAACCTAATACAATCACTGGTCAACTTCATAAATTCACAGCCTGACATGGAAACATGAGATACACCATATATTCCATGGTTCATATGCATAAGGTCACAACTCAGTAAGAGAGACACCACATAGTCCACATGTCAAATGCATAAGGTCATAACTCAGCAAAACTCGCGATTCAACAAATAAGGGAGCACAAAGCAACCCTTAAACTCAGATATGGTAACCCAGGGGTGAAGAAGTGAAAACCTAGAAAAATAATCCTTTATGCCATACTGAAATATCTGAACTCAGATGTACATTCTTTGATGGATCCATAATGAAGGATAAGACTTGTTTTTGTAACTTGAAAGCACTTCTAAGGGCTCTTTCTTCAAAACCAACAACAACAAGGTTAGGTCATCATATCAAAGAGGCCATGGTACCCAAAAAAATAAGGGTGCTATTACCAAAATTACCATTGTGTAAATTGAACCCAAGAGATAGAAAAATTACACTCACAAAATTGCTAATCAAACATGCAAAATTAACACCAAAGGAGACTAAAATTGGAGCATAACACTAATCTGTATTGAGTAAGTGTACAATAGCCAATATTATGAAGTAATAGGCTAATTTAATATATAATTACATGATATATTCAAATACATAAATATTCCATTTGAAATAGTCAAAAAGCAGGCTTACCAAAACTAATCAAATCCCCCATAGGTGCATAAAGCATTTTCCAAATCTAGGTAGATGCTCACGAATTGGCTAAGTCAAGTGGGAAAGATAAAGAGGGATGGAAAGAAAACTCATACATGCTTTTATTTGTAGAAAAGGATGGAGGATGATGTGAGGAAAAAACAAGGCAGTTACTGTTACAGCTGATTTTACCACACATGGTGAATCACACTTTTATGGCCTTCCTTGTCCCTCTGCAAACTCTTTAGACCCCATGGACCATTTTTGTATCTTTGATGTTTCCAATATCATCCCTAAAAACATGCAATAATTGCCATACGTGACTTTTAATCCCTTTCTCGCGTATATACGCGGATTTGACCCTTAAACCCATGTACATCGGGATGTGTGCAAAAGGCCAAATTATTTTGGAGTTTTCCTTGATGTGGATCTAACTCACTTGTCTCTTGGCCTTCCATATGCCTTGGGATCGCTCGGATTCAACCTTTCATTACCCCAATGAAGAGCTATATAAGGAGCCCTTTGTATACATTAAAGGGAGAGGAATTGAAGAGCAAGAAAACTATAGTCCATTGTTGCCAGAGCTTATACTTGAGTCTGCATCCCTTTGTCCCATGGAGCACTTTTGTGTTCTTCCTAGCTTGCCTTTTGCTTGTGAGCTTGCTATCGAGAGATGGAGGATTGAAGTGGTGGAGGCCCAAGTGGGGGACTCAGTTTCTCTGATTCACAGGCGTGCCAACAGAGGTTGTCACTATTGTAATCTCTATTTTATAGTAATAGAAATATATTTTCCTATGCAATAATGTGTGTTTAAATGAGTATTTGATCCATGGATGCTTTTAAATGCTTATATGTTATTGATTATATATGCTAGATTAGGTCTAACAAAATTATATATATCATGCTTGTCTTGTTTGTTGAGTGTTGAGATAGCAATTTATCAATTCAAGATGGAGTAGGAAAGCTCAATGGGGATCTACATCAACCCTCTGGAATAAGGTACGAATCGAGATCTTTTAGTGTTAGATATTTGGTTTCTCTTGCATATAGGAAAGGATTGATTTCTAGAGTCAAGCTGTCTGTTGTGGTACCCTGAGCCATAGGAATTTATCTCCATAACAGAATTGGCAACTCCATTGGGGAGTTCATAGTAATTGTCCTTTGGGGGTTTTAATCGGCATTCAATGTTCTTGAATTGCTCTGATATCTTGGTTTTTGAGTCAGTTCTGGGGCCATGTTTTCCTGGTAGTGTCTGATAGGTGTGAATTTTGTCTTAGCTTATCTGTTTGCCTTCATTTTTATCTCTTTTTCTTCCTATACGTGAGTTTTTGCCTCATAGTCGCATGTACATGCGGTTTTGACTGAGATATCTGCGTACATATGCGGGTTTTCTACACACAGTCCTGTATGCCCTGATTTTTTCCTTTTAGAGGAAGAATGAGTGTTGTCGGGTGCATTTTGATGATTGTTGAGTTTCCATTGATGCTTCTAGAGTCTGTATACACCTCTGTTTCTGACCAGAGATGCCTTTTAGGGTAAATTTTTTTTTAAGAATGTTCTTGTCATTGCATTTTCGATTTTTTGTTTTGGGATTAGTGTATTAGGTCTCTTTTACCTTAGTGCTTTGTGTGAGTGTTGTTTGATTGTGCTTTTAGAGTCTGGGGGTGGTAGATTCATTCTTTTACTTTATTATCTCATTTTTATTCACAAAATCCAAAAATATTTTCTTCTTTGCATCATTATGCATCATTGCACTTTGCATTTTGCATGGTACTTGCACTAGGTTTGCTTAGAGAAATATTAGTTAGGATTTCATATAGGAATGATTGCATTTGTCATTTGAATAAAATTTTGCATTTCACGTAGTAGCATGCGTTGTTTTTCATTTGACACAATGCATTTGCATTGATTGTTAGGTGTGCATTTTGCTTCATGTTGCGTCATAACACCATTGGTTGCACGCTCATCTACCTTTTTTGAGTAATAAAGCCAAATAAAATCAATGCTTAATTAAAATGGATTACACTATTTTCTTTGATAGGGTACACCAACAAGATTAGGTTTTAGGGTCTTGGAATAGTTCATTGTGAGTAATCCTCCAAGACCACTAAACAACAACATGTATGTGTCTGTCCAAGTGAGAGTGTGAAATTCCTTGGTATAATTAGTGTTTCTCAGGATCCTCCTCTTACAAGGGAGTTAAGCACGAGGTAGTGTGAGTGGTTACTGATTGGGATGATCCCTAGTCATAACTGAGTAGCACCGAAGATATTTCCAGGATTGTATTCATATCTAGGGGTTCTTTCGAGAGTTTCAGGCTTTGCTACCCTACCCATACGGTTAATCCCGCCTATGACTATCCGCCTGAGCATTGATTATATTGAGGTGACCTTAGTTGCCTTACCTAGGTTATCGAGGGGGTACTTTGCAGGGGTTATTCTGTAGGTGTCTCGGCCAGGTTGGGGTCATACAGCACAGTTGCTATATGCGTTGAAGCTGAGGGACACAATAATTGGTTATGAACCTCCACTTGTTGTGTATGGGAGTCTCAAGCCTCTCCTAGGCGAGACATACCTACTTCATTCAAGAGCTCACATATCATACCCTTGTTTTCTTGTGATTGGCTTTAGATTATATAGGTGTATGCTCTGTGCATGCTAGCTGGCTTAGGGTTTGCGTAATTAGAAGAGTCTTTTTCATTTTTTGAGTCATTGTGGATTCAGGTGTGGCACTTCACCATTCTCATCATTTAGCAGGACTTCCACCTTCTACATCTCCTCGTCCTTTGGGAGAGAGAAACAGACAGTCCAGGCAGACTACTTCTCACATTGATTCACACACGATGGGAGATTATGAAGATGAAATTCTTGAGTTGCCTTCTCCACCTCATGAGGTTAGGGAAGAAGATCCTACTCCTACATATGATCCTTCATCCGATATACCTACACACTCTGGGAATGATCCCTCATTCACAGGTCGCTGGTATTGGTTTCCGAGCGACAACTGTTGGGTAAAATTATCACAAATTAATTTACCTTCAATTTAATTATCGACCGGGACACGTAAGCTTTGAGTTGATACATTGTATGTGCAGGGTAAAATAGTTTAAAGCTCATGCCTAGGGTAGCTTCAATATACTCACACACAAAGAAAAAGAATGTAGTTCATGAAACTAACTACTCTATTGAGCAACCAAGACCAAAAGTTGTCAAACCTGATCTAGGGAAAAGAATCAACCTGCTGAGTACTATTTACAATCCAAAAGTTTATCAAACCCAATTAATGAAGCCTAAAGCAATTTCAGACTATACTAATTGTTAATATATTTTCCAAAAGAGGAACTAAGTAATCAAATGGTTCATTAGAGGGAATCCTACTTGTCAAGAGAGATCTTCAGATCTCAAACCTGCCTACAAAAGGAATGCCACTTGATCAATCTTAATGCCTCACACCATTCAAACATAACCTCTAAGACTGCACTCATCATCCATAAAGAATTCTATTCTAAGCACAATGGCTCTTCTTCAAGAGCTAACCCTAATTCATACCAATGCTATCATTCACAAATAATTACAGAAATGAATTTTCCTTTTTACTAACAAAAGAAACAACTCTACTTGTATTCCATGCTCACAAAAGTAAATTGAAAATATTCAGACAAAACCACATTTCACTCCAATTTGACTGACCTACGAGATTTATCTATGAACAACAGAAATCAACGTGTTCTAAAGGATACTGCCAAATATTAATGAGTTGTACTTCCTCTCTCTAATCTCATTCAAGATTTTGAAATAAGCAATGCATAATTCCAATCCTCTATATAACAAGTTTGAAATGCTATCCTGAAAACCCTATGAACTCTATAAACTTCTAAAACCTCTGTAAATTCTATAAATGTTGCAAGTCCTTTAAACTCTTAAAAACTCTACAAATCTTTGAAACACTCCAAAAATTTGTAAATTCTGTGAACTATAAGAACTATGGACAAGAATTTTAACCATTCAACACTCAGTACTAATTCTGGAAATGAAAGAAGAGGAAATCTAGATCCAACACATCTCTCTACTCTCACTATTCTTCAAATCCATATTTCACCAAATCGAACCTACAAACAGAGCTGGAAGTAATTAAATATTTTATCTAAGGGTGTTTAGTAACGCAATCAATCCTATCCACACACATTCAGTGACATCAACTAATTTAATGTAAGCATATATTTATTTCCCAAAGCATGAGTTTTTAAAACTATTGGCATACATAAATAAAATATAGTATCAGGAATATATAATGCAAATTTACTTACAGCATTGGAAAAGAAAACAACACTACACACAAATAACCAGAGTTGAAGGTGGGCCCGGCCTTCAACACCTATGAATCTGAAACTGAAGCTTTCAGAAAGCAAATGCAACTGTTGATCAATTAATTAAAAATCAGAGTTTTTACAGTGTCTTCTCCCTAGAATATTCTCTGCATAACTATCTCTTGAAATGATGGAGGAGATATACGTGAATTCTTTTCTTTGAATTATTCCTTCACATATTCGTACACATTACAAAGCTCATCCATACTTTGAGATATTAGTGAAAAACATGTTAATTTTCTAATATTTAATCATAAATTCACTTATAATACTAAAAATAAATAAAGTGGAAATAATAAGGTGAAACCCACATATATGTATGGAAATGGTAAGATAAAAGGTTAATGGGAAGATGAAATGTGAGGAATAGCGGAAGATAAAGTGGATGAAAAAGGGACATTTCTGCATCTCAACAACGACACTCATCATGAACCTGCGAGCACTAGTTATGATATGTCTGGTATTCCTACACATGATTTGGCACAGCATGCCGAGTCAGATTTTGAACCTAACACTATGCCTAGGGGAATTCCTAGTCATTTCCATGTGGAAAGGTTTGGGAACAAGAGTCACATTGCACCCTCCATCTTGGCGGTGGAGGTTACATCATATGTTCATCCTAGACCTGGTGTTAGTAGTCCTATTCAGATACCAGAACCAAGATGAGTGACTGTAGGGAATACCACTTACATCGTTTCACATGTCCCTTCATCCTCTATTCCTATTTCTTCGAATGATATTCCTCCCACTCATTCACGTGGTCCTTCGGGTCAGAATGTTTCTACAAGTCATGTTCATACTGCTGCTACTCGCGTAGTCATGTCTTAGAATCAAGTACCTCCTGTTGTCTCGAGAGGTTGTATTCCTACTTATGGAGGTCATATTCCTACTTTTGGAGGTCATATTCCTACTTATGGAGTTTCTCATGGGACATCTCATGGGATGTCTTATGGATCGCAGCATGCACAGAGTTATTTACCTTATGGGTACGGGTATCAACAACCTGCTTACTTCCCAAATTATGGCTTTGTAGCCCCAAATAGTCAAGGTACACCACATTATGGTGCTTCCATGCCACCCTACACGGGTCAAATAGGAGGAGGATACTATGGCCAAGGCCATGGTGGTTACGGTAATCAGTCCTATGTGAACCAAAATTATCAGGGAGCGTGTCATCGACCTGCTCAACCTAGGCTCCCCTTCCTCGCAATGTTAAATCTGCCTGATTTGTCGAGACTAACGAACAATCTGGTATCTTATGACCCGGTTTGGCCAGTTTTCCCTACCAAGATTCTCTCAGACATTCCCAAATTCGAGGGAAAACCAGGAGAAGATCCTAGTGAACATGTTACTACATTTCACCTTTGGTGCTCTTTTAATTCTTTACACAAAGATTCGATCCGTTTAAGGCTATTTCAACGCACCCTCATCAGGCCTGTAGCGAAATGGTACATAGAGTTACCTGTCGGGGCATTCACTTTGTTCGATGACCTAGCTATGACTTTTCTCAACCACTTCCAGCTACTAGTGCGTTATGACATTGGTACAGAACTCTTGTCAACATTTCGAAAAGACAAAGCCATGCATATCTCTGACCATATCCAAGAGTGGCATAGACGAAAGAGATTTATTAAAGCCTTCATACCGCCAGAGTTTTTCCTCAAGTGGTTCCTTAAATTGTTACTACCTTATATAGCAAAGGATGTTTCTACATCCGAAGTTCAGAACGAGGAACAAGCCATTTTTGGGGCACAGGAATTGGATTTGATTTATGCTCAATCCAGTTTGTTATATGAGATCATTCCTAACGCTCCACGTTCTAGTTTCAACCCTAAGGTCAAACCTGGACCACATGCCGATGGCATTGTTGGTTGTATGAGTACCAAACCTATAGATTCAGTTGTGACACAGGTTAGTCAATTGTCTATCAACCAATCTACCTTGGGACATGCCACGGCTTTGTCTCAATCCACCCAAATGTTGAATGTGCTTTCGGTGCATTCGTCAGACCAAAAGGGTAACCAACAACCCAGAAGGAATAAGACGAAGGGTAAAAACAATTGTAAGGGTCGGAATAGGAATGAAAATGCTAATTCTAATGACAAGAACACCCAAAATGTTTGGGGGGAAAAGCAGTCTAAAAGTAAGTTTAAGTTTCCTTGCAAGTTGTGTAAGGATGACCACCTCACTCACTTGTGCCCTCGTATAGAAGAAGCCTCGAGGTTCATAGCGCAGGGCCCAGCTATGCTGACCAACCCTTTACCACATAATCAAAACATGAACTTGAGGACCCATGATCAGTATGGTGGAGATCAAGATCCGCCAGAAGCTAGTAGTGGTCATGGTTGCATCAATATGGTGCGTGATACTAAGGTTGTGACTCATGCGAAGGACTATGGTTCGTCACAACCAGACCTTGGAAAGGAACCTGCTCCACCCGGGAGTCCTTTGCGTATTGAAAACCCTATGGATAAACCTAAAGTTACACCTCACATTCCTAAGGGATTCCTTAAGTGTTCGGGGCACAATCCTAACGCCCAAGCCACCCAGAACTATTATGTTGTCGAGGATTTGAGCCACACTCCTTGTGTGATGTCTGCACTCGAGGTACTTCAGAGTTGTCCTTCGCAAAGGAAGGCTTTGCTTTCTACTCTTGGTGTTAACAATGATAAATATTCCTTTGTCATCAAATTTGAAACCACGGAACTACAGCCTCGCTTGCCTTACTATGTGTCTCTCTTGATTCATGTAGAATGTCTTAACAAAACCGTCAAATGCACTGTAATTGATGAAGGCGCTGCTGCTTCTGTGATTTATTTGGCATGTTGGAAGGGTTTGGGGTCCCTTGAGTTGTCTAAATCTTCTACCATGTTGACTACTTTTGATGGTATATCGTTTTGGCCGCATGGAATTCTTCTTTCTCTTAAGGTCTGTTTGGGAGGGAAGACCGTCGTGATAGAGGTCAAGGTGGTTGATGTGCCCCTTGATTACAATCTGTTAATGGGTAGGAATTGGATGTATAGTATGCAAGCCGTAGCTTCTTATCTATTTTGAGTTATATGATTTCCATTTAATGGGAATATAGTTACGATTGATCAAAGGTCATTCAAGAATCCATGTGTTATCGCACCTTCGAGAGCTTCTATCCTGATTGTCGAGCACTCTCAGCCGGCAACTCGGAGTGTGGGTGTTGGTATGTATCCATCCCTTATGGGATCCTTTAGTTGTCCTACACCTATTCTTATGATCGGGTCTAGTTTCGGTGAGGCTTTGTCGTCATTGAGTTCGGTGTCTTTTCGCACTACCCATATGGAAGATCCTTGGATTCTTCCTACACCAAGTCCTTCGTGTGAGCCTATCGGAATGGACGTGTCGTTTCCTACAACAATGATATCATATCAAGCAAATATTGAATGTGTTGTAGAGCCTAGTCCTTCCTCTTCATGGGTGAAGGAGGAGGACCTGGATGTGCTACCTGCATGGGAAGTTGAGTCTTCTCATGCACATGATTGCCTTGATAGTGTTTTTCCATCATATGAAGCTATTATTGAGGCCATGTCTGGAGTTAAGCCACCTTGGGAAGAGTTACATCATAGATCTTATTTTCTTCCTGAGCTTGACCGTTTGGAGTGTGAATACTTTAGGGAGATTCTTAGTGGGAGAATTGGTAGTCCCATGGTTCCATTAAGCTCTCCTGGTCCGATGGATGATGGAAACATGGCAAATATATCTCCTACCATCCCTATCAATATCTCTCACGATCTTGGAAAGATTGAGAATGTCTATATTGGGGTAGAATGTTCCCATGCTGAGATTCAAGAGTATACTGAGCTGTTCAAAGAGTTTCATGACGTATTTGCTTGGTCATACGAGGAAATGCCAGATATCGACCCTCGCATTGTTGAACATGAGATTAAAACTTATCCTAATGCTAAGCCTGTTCAGCAATGCTTGCATGCAGTGAATCCTAGAAAAGCACCCATGATTAAGGCTGAGATAGAAAAGCTGTTGAATGCCGATTTTATCTATCCCATTCCCTTGATGGAGTGGGTTTCAAATCCTATTTCGGTTGATAAGAAACAGGGAACGATCCGTATATGCACTGATTTCCGTGACTTGAATCGTGCCTATCCTAAGGATAATTTTCCCACACCATTTATTGATCAAATTTTGGATGAGTGTGCGGGAAGCGAGGTATTTTCCTTTAAGGATGGCTTTTCCAGATACAATCAGATATAGATCAAACTTGAGGACCAACATAAAACTGCATTTATTTGTCCTTGGGGTACCTTTGCATATCAAAAAATTCCTCTCGGCCTTAAAAACACCAGAGCCACTTTTCACCAATCTATGACCTTGAAAAGTATGCAGTATGGGTACTCGTTGGATGTGGAATCAAATTCCGCATCCAACGAGCTCTCCCAATCGAAATTTGAGTAAAAACACAGGGAGATATGTTGAAAATACGAACAAAAAAAGTAGTTTTTTTTAATGACAAATATGTCAATTCAACCATTATGGTTGACTTATTTTATTGAAATTCTATTGGTTCTTGAATTCCAGCTCACAAAAACTTATTTTGGCACGTTTTCTTATAAGGCCCATTTTAGACCCCAAATTTCCTCTAATGATATTATTTGAGCCGAAACCTTATAGATGCAGAGATCCGTTATTCCCATGTGGAGAAACTTGCCTTAGCTACCATTCATGCGGTTCAAAGATTGAGACATGATATTCTCCTTCGCTAGACCGTGGCGGTAGCCCATGTCAATCAATTTCAGTTCATCCTCACTTGAAGGATGATAGGGGGGAAACATAATAAGTGGATTGTCATCTTGCAAGAATTCGATCTTGAGTTTGTTTCGGAAAAATCGAAAAAATCGTTGATTTTTGCGGAGCTTATATATGATTTCCCAAGCGAGGAGGAGGGGGAAGTTTGTGAAGATACATTTGTTGATGAGCACATTTTCCTGATCTCAACTTTGGATCCATGGTATGGGGATATTATCATATATTTACAGACATTGAAGGTCCCTACTCACCTTTCATAGGATCAACGATGACGGTTACGTCACGTATCCAAGAATTACCTCATAGTGGATAACACATTATACCTCTGTGGGGTAGATTCCATTTTATGTCATTGTTTAACTCATGAGGAGGCTGAGCTTGTGCTGAATGATTGCCATGGAGGGGCATGTGGTGGTCATTTATCTAGGATTTCTACAGCCCAAAAAATCTTGAGAGCAGGTTATTTAAGGCCGTCGATCTTTAAAGATTGTGTCAATGCGTTCAAGAAGTGCCACCCTTACCAGGTGTTTGCATGCGATATGTGCTCACATCCTACCCCGTTACATCCAATTATCACCGTTGTTCCCTTCACTAAGTGGGGGCTTGATTTCATGGATTGCAACCTAGCTTCAGCTGGGGGGCATCATCATATTATCGTGGCTGTTGGGTATTTCATGAAATGGTCTGAGGCTATACCTGTTGAAATATTGTAACTTCGAAGAATATTCTATATGTATTTCTTTGAGGTCCTTGATGGTCCTACCGAGAGAACCGCTTGTATTATTTTGTACCTCGATGCTCCTAATTGGAGGAACTAATAAGAGTCATGAGGCAGTCCCCTCTAATTGTAAAGGTGGGTCATTAGCACCCCAGTGTGATTACTTGATCCTACATGTGTAACTCGAGCCTACATGATTAACTAGAGCCTACATGACAGATGAGTTAAATTAAGTGAACGGATGAATATAAATAGAGGTGTAGTGCTCCTCATTTGGAACACACACTCTCCCTTGTGTAGCGCATTAGTGGAGAAGAGAAGTAGCTGGAGAAGGAGGAGGATCAGGCTTTGATCTCCTTGCTGGTTTTATATTTTATCTTTTATCTTTTTGGGGCATCTATATTGAGGAATATTTTTCTAGGTTTTTCCCTTTAGGGTTTTCCTAGGATAAATCTTTGTGTTCCTTTTGTATGGTTGTGCTTTTCTATCTTTCAGTGATCCTGTTTATATGCTTTTGTTATGAAAATGAAATGAAGTACCGATGTATTAGCTAAGCATATGAAAAGTTAACATGGTATCAGAGCCACCCTGAAAAGAAGAAATTGTGCAGCTACAAAATATAGGGCTTCTTACTTTTTGGTTCTCTCTCCACAATCGATCAGCAAAAGTAGGCTAGGATGACTCTCCATTGAAGGGTGCATCTTTCTGTCGAAGCGGAATTTGATTTCGAGCATCTTCAGTTTTCGGTGTGGGAAATTAGGGCTTCTTGCAGAAGAAGAATTTTTGAGTGATCCCAACATAAGATTTATCTCCTCATCAAAATCGAATTTTAGAGGCCCGGATCAAGATTTTTGGTTGGGTGAAACTTCAGGAAAGTCAAACCCTAGTTTGACCCGGAGCTAGAAAAACCCTAAATACTAAAAATGCTAAGTTTTTGTATATTCGCTACATCCCAATATTGGCTAAGGTTTAGGAGCTGAAAATTTCAGAGATCGGAGATATAATCCTGATGAACACTGTATCCAAAATTCAGCCTCATATTCTCTATATTCTAGGCGCTATGATCCCTCCAAGTTAGGGTTCCAGCCTCTTCCAGAATTCATACCTAAATAGGACACCTAGGAAACATTGCTATAGCTTGAGCTACAGAGGTCCAAATGGAATTATTGAAGATGTTCCAGAAATATAATGGACTGAAATTTCTGTGGTCTGAATTTTAGAACCTGAAGATGAACCAGTGACACGTGGAATTCCATACAACTTCACTATTTTGAACAGTCCTGTAACAGGTCACCTTGGGAAAATGATCATAAATCCCAATTGGTCAAACCAATTATGATGAAACATATGGTGTTGGATCAAATACATGTGCAGTTATCGTAGTGCGAAATTGCAGACATATAGGAGTAGTAACTTCAGAGATATCACAGAAATAGTAATAGGAATTTCCGCAGAAGAAATTGGAAAACTATGGCTTCCTATTCCGGGAGCTTCCCTCCACTGTTTTTAGAAAATGAGTACATTGGACAGATCCATTTGAATATATCTATATTTCTATCCAATCAGGTCTGAAAGATTCCAAGTTTTGAAAATTAGGGTTTCTCTGACAAACCCTAGATCAGCCAGCTCCGGAAGCAGGACGGACACCTCAAATCGGTAAGATCTAATCTTTTGCTATTTGCATTTGAGGTTCTCATTTCAAAGTGATATATCACATCAGCTTGATGACAAGCTTGGTGAAGCTGACAACTTCCAAGCATGGAAGTATTTGATCTCGTTGAAGAAAATGAATTGGACACCTTCATGAGTAGAGAGGTTCCAGTTCCAGAAGGAGATGAGGCTCAAAGCCTTACACAAGAAGAACTTGATCAAGGCCAAGAAGATCATTGTTGATTTAATCACGGATCAACTTGTACCAAAAGTGTCTTCCCTAAAGACATCGAAGATGTTTGATCCCTTCATCAAGCTATTTGAAGATAAGAACATAAATCAGAAGATGGCTTTGAGAAAATAGTTGAAGAATGTGAAGATCCAGAATGCAGAACATCTTGAAGCGGTAGAAGAAGAATTGGATAATGCAGAAGTGGTGATAGCCACCTTGAATGGTCTCCCAGGATCATAGAATTCATTCATTCAAGGAATGTGTGCTAGAAGGAAGTAATTACTTTCAATAGACTCTAGGAAGAAGAAGAAGCTCGACTCATAAGAAGAGAAGAAGAAATTGGAAGCAATTGAAGATCAAGCTCTCACCATTCAAAGAAGATCCCTCAAGCGATGAGGAATGTGAAGAACTCAATTCTTAAAGAACCTCTTATACATATTATCATTTGGATAAGAAATGATGATGTCATGAATGAAGAATATGATGAAGTAGAAGGATCAAGAAGGAGTCTACCCATGAAACGAATAAAAGATAAGTATTCAATTGTCATTGCATGATATTGTTTTGTTATGCATTTGGTTATATTTAGTTGATGTGTTATGCTTGATAGATTGTTTTCATTAATGACTGTATACTACTAATATGATTGTGATGGGTAAGTAGCTCATGGTTCCATACAACTCTCCATTGCTACTTATCAAACCTCTTTGCTGACATATTGGATTAGTGCACAATCTCAATGATGTCATGATAAAGATGGAAGACATCTAGAAAGTTTTTGTGAGACGTGGATGAATGTTGTATTGGCTAAAATAATTTGTTGTTATGCATATGTTTTATAGTTCTAACCATGCAACTGGTGCATTTGAATTGTAGGAAAGGTCCTCTACAACCTCCTACAAGAAAAGAAGGATGATACTTGTTTCGAAGAACAAGTGATGACAATTCAAGATTCACTCCAATAAACATGAATCTGAAGCTCCCAAGGTTAGAGACACCATGACAGAAGAAAGAGCTTCAGAGAGTAGTAGATCCACCTCGAAGCATGAATACCACCATGGGTATGAGAGATAACTCAAGATGAAGAAAAGAATGCTATGAAAGAAGATATGATCAAAGAATAACACTTGATCATGGGGAATGATGTATACGATATGATTTCAAGACATAAAGGGAAGTATATGTCAAGCATAGAGCCACCTATACAGAATGAAGAGGAAAGATGATACTCCACTTCAGGGGGAGTGACTATAGAAGATATCTGAGTTAGACATGGTATGACATGATGGATAGCTTCCTGATGGATCAAGACTTTACCAAGAGTAAAGTGGGTTCCAACCTTCAAGGTTGAATGCAGAAGACTAGGATATGTTGATGACCTGACAAGATGAACTCATGAAAGATGTTATGATACTAGAATGATGTTTGGGATATAATACTCAAACCAGAAAGAAAGAATGTGGTATCTTCCAAATGGATCAGTAAAATAAAATATGCTGCTGATAGAAGTAAGAAAAGACATGTGGCTTCTCTCAGAAAGAGGAAATTAATTCTGAAGAGACACTTACTCCAAGAAGCAAGGTATACTTCCTTCAGAACTATCATGGTAGTTTCTTTCATGATGAAGTAAAGACAAGCCTTCCTTAATGGTATGATTAAGGAAGAGTTTTACATCGAATAGTCACAAGGATTTGAAGTTGAAGACAGATGGACTCACGTATGCAAGTTGAAGAAGTCCCTCTATGGTCTAAAGCAAGCTCCCAGAGCTTGGTATGGAAGAATAGATAGTTTCCTGACGAGCATGGGATTTGCCAAGAGTAAAGTCGATCCTAACCTTTATCTCAAGGTTGTAAAAGATGAACCTAGCATCCTATTATTATATGTGGATGACCTATTTCTGACAGGGAATGAGAAACAAATTGTAGAATGCAAGAAGAAGTCTGCTGAAGAATTTAGACCTTGGTCTAATACTTTATTTCCTAGGTCCAGAAATATGAAAGAATATTTCTAAATTAGTTAAAGTATGTAGTGCAAAGTTTGAAAAGATTTGATATGTTGGAATGCAAAGTCATGGCCACACCCATGGACTCCAACCTGAAGCTGATGACTCATCAGAGTTAGTGGATGTGACTCATTACAGACAGATCATTGGGTCATTAATGTACTTAACAAATTCCAGACCAGACATTTGTTTTGCTGTGAACACCTTAAGTCAATATATTGTTCAACCAAGACGGGTTCACCTAGTAGCCGCAAAACATGTGATGAGATATCTGAAAGGGACTATAGACTTTGTTATATACTATGATGGTAGACATGAGTATAGATTGTATGGCTACACAGATGCAAATTGGGCTGAAAGTATCTCAGACAAGAAAAGCACATTAGGTAGATGCTTTTGTTTGGGGTCTACTATGAGTTCATGGTTTAGCAGGAAACAGTCCAGTGCTTCTTGTAGCATGGCTGAAGCAAAATACATAGCAGATTGCTCTGCTAAGTTGTGAAGTCATATGGCTTCAGAAACTAATATCAGGTCTCTTTGACTTGACGATTGATACTACAATTATTCTATGTGATAACCATATTTGTGATGACAGAGAACCCTGTGTTTCGATTGTAACACATAGAAATTCGTTATTTCTACATACGAGATAAGATGCAGATGATTATGTCTCAGTATTTACATACTGTAGATGCAGATGATGATGATTCTGTATTTCTATATTGAAGATATAGATGATTATGCTTTCAGTATTCACATACTGGAGATACAGATGGTGATAGTTCAGTATTCACATACTGAAGATGTAGATGATGATGGTTTGAATGATGATGTACTGATGAAGTCTCTATCTCGGGTAAAGTTCAAACACTTTCAAGACAAGCTTGGTGTTGTTCGAAAAGACCTTCCTCGAAAGGGGGAGTAGTGATGTTGTAGTGGGATTGTATCATCCTGGGACATTTGTCCAAAAGTGATCCGGTGACCTCGGTCCTCGAGAATGAAGAGGGATTGTATCATCCTAAGACATCTGTACAAAAGTGATCCGGTGAACTCGGTCCTCGAGAATGAAGAGGGATTGTATCATCCTGGGACATCTGTCCAAAATAGATCTGGTGACTTTGGTCTTCGTGAATGTGGTGGGATTGCATCATCCCTGAACTTCGGTTCAAAATGTATCTGGAGGTCTTGGCCCCCGTGAATGTGGTGGGATTGCATCATCCCTGAACCTCGGTTCAAAATGTATCCGGAGGTCTCAGCCCCCGTGAAAGTGGTGAATTGCACCATCCCTGAACCTCGGTTCAAAATGTATCCGGAGGTCTCGGCCCCCGTGAAAGTGGTGGATTGCATCATCCCTGAACCTCGGTTCAAAATGTATCTGGAGGTCTTGCCCCCCATGAAAGTGGTGGGATTTCATCATCCCTGAACCTCAGTTCAAAATGTATCTGAAGATCTCGGTCCTCATGAATGTGGTAGGATTGTATCATCCTTGAACTTCGGTTCAAAACAGATCCGGTGACTTTGGTACTCGAGAACGTGTGTTGAGCCCATAATTCCTAGAGGAAGGATTGTTTGAGTTCCACATCTGTGTTGATCCCATAATTCCGAAAGGAAGGCTCGTTAGTAACTCTGTAAAGACCTAAATCCTATAATTCTGAAATGAAGGATCATTGAATTGATCCCATAATTCCAATAGGAAGGATTGTTTGAGTTCCACAGATGTGTTGATCCCATAATTCCAATAGGAAGGATTTCCTGAGTTCCACATCTATGTTGATCCCGTAATTCCAAAAGGAAGGATCATTGAATTGATCCTGTAATTCCAATAGGAAGGATTGTCTGAGTTCCATAGATGTGTTGATCCCGTAATTCCAATAGGAAGGATTGTCTGAGTTCCATAGATGTGTTGATCCCGTAATTCCAATAGGAAGGATTGTCTGAGTTCCACAAATGTGTTGATCCTGTAATTACGAAAGGAAGGATCGTTAGCAACTCCGCAAAGACCTAAATCCCGTAATTCCAAAAGGAAGGATCGTTAGTAACTCCGTAAAGACCTAAACCCCGTAATTCCGAAAGGAAGGATCATTGGTAACTCCGTAAAGACCTAAATCCCATAATTCCCAAAGGAAGGATCATGTTGAAGTTTTGATGATGTTGATATCTTGATGATGATGTTCTCTGATTGAAAGATCAGAATATTATGATGATGTTGTTGCTGATGATGATGATGTTCTCTGATCGAAAGATCAAAATATGATGATGATGATGTTTCTCTGATTGAAAGATCAAAAGTTGCTGATGATGATGATGTTCTTTGATTGAAATATTAGAATATGATGATGATGCTGTTGCTAATGATGATGATATTATTTGATTGAAATATTAGAATATGATGATGATGATGTTTCTCTGATCAAAAGATCAAAAGTTGCTGATGATGATATTCTCTGATCGAAAGATCAGAATATGATGATGATGATGTTTTCTGATCGAAAGATCATAAGTTGCTTATGATTATGATGTTGCTGATGATGATGATGATGTTTTTTGATCGAAAGATCAGAATGCGATGATGATGATGATGTTTCTGATCGAAAGATCAGAATGTGATGATGATGATGTCGTATTATCAAAGTACGATGATGATGACGTACTGATCGAAAGATCAAAATATGATGATGAGTTGATGTTAGAGTATGATGATGTTCGGTTGATGATGTTTTTGATCAAAAGATCAGAGGTTGATGATAATGATGATTCTGATTGAAAGATCAGAGTGTGATGATGATGATATTTTGATGCTGATATTTTGATGATGATGATGTTGATGTTTTGATGATGTTTTCATGATGATGTTTCTGATCCAAAGATCAGAGTATGATGATGATGTTGTTTCTAATCAAAAGGCCAAAGTGTTGAAGAAGATGTTGCTGATCGAAAGGGCAAAGTGTTGAAGATGATGTTGCTAATTGAAAGGTCAAAGTGCTGAAGATGATGTTGTTGATCGAAAGGTCAAAGTGTTGAAGATGTTGCTGATCGAAAGGTCAAAGTGCTGAAGATGTTGCTACTGATTGAAGAGTCAAGATGATGAAGATGTTGCTGATCAAAGCAGTCAAAGTACTGATGATGTTGAAGACTAAATATTGAAGATGAAGACTACATGATGTTGAAAAGATTCCAATGATTTATAGATGTATCACCCTGATGATGTTGATGATGTCCTCTATCTCTCTCCTATTATTGTTGTTGTTGATGTTGTTATAGAATACCCTTCTCGTTAAGGGGGAGTGTTGAAATGTTGTAACTTCGAAGAATAATTTATATGTATTTCTTTGTGGTCCTCGATGGTCCTACCGGGAGAACCACTTGTATTACTTTGTACCCCGATGCTCCTAATCGGAAGAACTAATAAGAGTCATGAGGCAGTCCCCTCTAATTGTAAAGGTAGGTCATTAGCACCCCAATGTGATTACTTGAGCCTACATGTGTAACTCGAGCCTACATGATTAACTCAAGACTACATGACAGATGAGTTAACTTAAGTGAATGGATGAATATAAATAGAGGTGTAGTGCTCCTCATTTGGAACACACACTCTCACTTGTGTAGCGCATTATTGGAGAAGAGAAGTAGCTGGAGAAGGAGGAGGATCATGCTTTGATCTCCTTGCTAGTTTTATCTTTTATCTTTTATCTTTTTGGGGCATCTATATTGAGGAAGCTTTTGCTGGGTTTTTCCCTTTAGGGTTTTCCCAGGATAAATCCTTGTGTTCCTTTTATATGGTTGTGCTTGTCTATCTTTCAGTGATCCTGTTTATATGCTTTTGTTATGAAAATGAAATGAAGTACTGATGTATTAGCTAAGCATATGAAAATTTAACAATACCCACGGTTAAATCTAACAGTGAGACAGCCGCACATTTCGTATTCAACCAGATCATTACTCAATTTGGTATTCCAAATGAGCTTGTCACTGACCATGGTAGGCACTTTCAGAATCAGATGATGGAAGAGTTGGCCTCGAAGTTAGGGTATAAGTAGGAGCATTCCTCTTCTTATTACCCTTAAGCAAATGGACAGGTTGAAGCAAGGAACAAATCACTGAAGTCCATTCTCCAACGAACCATCACACAAAGCAAGACCAATTGGCATATCATGTTATATCCTGCTTTGTGGGCTTATAGGACCGCGGTTAAGATTGCCACCGATTTTTCCCCATATCAACTTGTACATGGAGTGGAGTCTGTATTTCCAGTTGAGTGTGAAATCCCTTCTTTGAGGCTAGCCATAGAGCTCTTACCAGACACTTCCCCATTGGAGGAATGTTTGGTCCACTTAGAGCACCTTGATGAGCAGCATCGAGATACCTTGGTGGCTCTAGAAGTGAATAAGTGTCGTGTTAAGGTCCAGTATGATAAATATCTCCATCCAAGTAGGTTTAGTGAAGGATATTTGGTCCTTTTGTGGGATCATGCGAAAGAACCCTTGGGGGCAGGAAAGTTTAACCCCATGTGGCATTGTCCTTATGTTTTTAAACATGTGTTAGAGAAGGGCACATATGAGCTAGTAGATTACGAGGGGATAGCTTTGGCGGAGCCTAGAAATGGGCTATATATTAAAAAGTACTATGCATGATCCCCAGCAAGGGCTGACTATTGTATATTATTGTACAGTATTTTGCATAGGTATGTTTTTCTTATGGTGATCGGGTTTGTTGATTAGCTTTTGTTTCTTATGGAAGATGTCAATGGAGTCTTCCATCTATATAGGATTTGCGGATGGTGCTAGCCATCACACTCAATGCTCAGCCTCTGTTGCTTGGGTGATTTATACTCCTACAGGTCAGGTATTGTCTTCAGGAGGCGTATGCTTACAGCCCTCTTCAAATAATGTTGCTGAGTATAGTGCCATTATCGAGCTTCTATGGGATGTCATTTCACATGGTGTTCTCTCTCTTGAGGTATGTCTTGATTCGCAGTTAGTAGTGTCACAACTTAATGGCTTGTATCATGTTAGGGAATCAACATTATTATGAACATTCTTATGTATGATATTGTTAGAATGACAATTTGACAACATAACATACATACATGTTCTAAGAATTTATAATCAAGTTACTGACTCATATGCTAACTATGTGTTAGATTGGCATTTGTTTCATAGACAATAAGCTCATCACAAACATACATTTTTACACATGTAAATAAATAAATCGATCATCATAAAAAAAATTCATTAAACATCCAAAATGTGATAATACATAAGTGTCATAATACCAAAATGGGGCTTCCGAGCCACCAAAATATAAAATACACGGTAGTACAAAATGTATCACTCCCAGGTATGTAAGCTTGGGGAGGAGGAGGGGGGTTCTGATTGTGGAATGTCACCATGGCTTTAGATAGCCATCGAAACAACCACACCCATGCTCATGGCACACCCACCACCTAATGCTACATGGCCTCAGGCAAGTCCTCGACTTGCACCATGGGTACCCTATGTGTAGCCGCACGAAGTTGGTATGAATTCTTTGGAGCACCCGCTTCGCATCCATACCCATAATGTCATCTCCTCTTCCCCTCTGTCTATGATGAGGGAAAATGTTAGGCCGTCGTGGTCCTACATCTACATACATATGACAGGATGTCACTATGTGTTGTCACGCAAAAACATGTCTTTTGGTTCCATATATCAAAAAACACAAAAATATTAAATAATTCAAAAAACTTAAAAAGAGTGTTGGGATTCATTACCAATGTCACCATATGCTGATCCTGTTGGTAGAGGCATGTCGGGATCTCCCCAAAAATCTATCCCCACATAGGGGTAATCATCAATGGAAACTATCTGCCACTGCCACCATGGAAAGAAATCAGCTTGATAGGGATTGGACACCCTACCTCCACCCAGTCTGTGCATCACATCTGCCCAATGTCTTTGGGCCAAATCTCGAACCCTATGAAGAGGAACATCAACTCTAGGGCCGAGTCCTGGAACATGCTCAAAGAAGAACGTGCTCAGTATGCTACTAAAAATGAATTTTTGTACGCTACCCATCTTGCAGTCACTGAGTTGTTGCTTCATGTTGCTCAATAGCGCAGTACTCCAATCGTAAATTATGGGGCTCATGCACTCCACTGCATAGAACATCAAGGGGCGCAAGGCCTGGTGGAGTGAGGCTAGCCCTGCTATCCTATTGAGTGTCAGTATTATGGCCTTTATGCCTAGCACATGTATGGAGTTAGTTGGGATCTAACTCCCGACCTTCTCTGTGTCCAAATAATAATATATAGCAATATACTCATCTATGGTGAGGCCACCTCCAGGCCCGCGAGAACGTAGGTTCATCACTTCCGCCCGTCGGGAAAATCCTGTAATAAAGTATATGTCCTCCACCTCTATAGTGAGGAACATCCCGTTGATCTGGAAAGACTCTGAGTCAGGATCCCAGTAGTCTACTAGCATCTGCAGTAGTCTTGGTTTGGCCCTTAAGCCACCGAGACACCAAAACTTGTAGAGCCCACAAGCACGAAGAGCTTATTGAGCCATTATATCACCCCATACTGCTTCTTCTACATCCTTGTGCTCTCGTTCCCTCCATTCTAGAACCATCCTGCACATTTAATTTGAGTTTTGGTCATTACATGTCTTAGAAAAACTTGAACGTGGCCATATACACAACTGTTTTCTAAACCGTACCGCATATGTATGCGACTTTGAGCCATTTTTCCACGTAAATCCAGCCCTATACGCGGAAAAATCCTCGATTTTCACGTGGGCCAAGGTGCATATTTTAGAGTGGCCTAGAAATCAATTTTGACCATGAAAATTTGAAAAATTTACATGCAAATGAAATAGCAGGGCATGGGAAGTTACCTATAAAAAACGGTGTCAGATTCCGCTGATTGAAACTCCCGGAATTCGTGTTTGAAGTTCTGAGCTCAATTGGGTAAAAATTTCAAATAATATATAATGTTTTGAATTATTTACTATTTATAGAATTTTTTCAATTTTTTACCCCCTTTCTATAGTTTTGGACCATTTTTTACTAATATGATGATGTAGGAGACCGTTTTGAGCATTGTTTCAACCATTTTTTTGATCCGTTCGTGCCAATTTCAGGTATGATGTTTAAACTGGTATATAGGTTAGATTTCACCTCTGTTTGCATTTTGAATGACCTTATTACCATTTCATTATAACCATAGGTACGAAACCATTATATCCTGTCACAAAACCTTCTTGTTGTTTTAGAAGTGACATGATGTGAATGGTAGAGCTTGACCGTACATGGGTACCCTAGTTATCTCCTTGATTTCATTTGGTACCCATGCCGACAGTTTGTCCTTTAGGGTGTGGGAATCCATTGTATAGTATCGCAATGACATTTCGTAAGAGCCTCACACTCCTCTTGATTTTTTTGCGGGCATGTTTCCCCAGGACTCCCTTATGTCAAGTTGTAATTACATTATCATGAGCTTTTCCTGCCTCATTGAGCCTTATGTCGGCTTCCCTGACTTTGAGTATCAGCCATATAGCTAGAGCTTGTCTCATGTCTATCCATGCAGAGCCATTTTATATATCCTTTGTAGCTTGATTCCCTATTTTTACTGGGAGAGGACTTTCCCTCGAGTGTTGCTATCCTACACATGTGTCCTTGCATTGAGCATAGGTATGTTCCGCTGCTTGGAACTAGTTTGTTTTCCCATTTTACACTCGTCTCCTCCTAGTATGTAACTTTAAAGCGATTTAATTCTTTTTCAAGCTTTTCAAATATTTGAAAAAGTCCAAAAAAATTAAAAAACCAAAAAGCCGGATAAGAAAAGATGTTATCTTTGGTCGCAGTCGAGTCATGTAACCTTTGAACAAACCACTGTATATCACATCCATTGGTTGGGTTAATAGTTTGACTTTAGGAGCTATAATTGTTTATCTGAGCTTATCTCCACCGATTGGTTAAGCTTCCAGTCCCTATGGAGCCTCTATCGATGCCTCCTGTGTCACAGAGATGTCCCAATTTTGTATATCGAGTCTATGCTGCCTATATTCAGTCACCATTCACCATTATGCTCTTGTTCAAAGGAAGTTGAAACTTGAGTCGGTCATTCCTCAATTATCTTGACTTTGCATGTCGGCCATTCCCGATACAGTCACTGGTTCATGCACCTTATGATCGAGTCCTTCCACATTATACAGCTTTGCTGAGTACCTCATGTTGGATGATGGGGGATGCCTTAATGCCCTCCTTCTAGAATATTTCATCCCATCGACTTCAGACCATTTATTCTGGGATAAGAATCTAGATTAAGTTTTGAGTGCCTTGAGGCTTGCAGTCATCAGTGGCAAGTTCTCTCACCATCGATAGTTTTTGGGAATACATCAATGTCCCCTGATCAATGGATTCTCTCAAGTGTTCGAACTCAACACATTGATTCACACTTGTTAGTTTGCACTCTAGTACATTGATTCCCATTTTCATTATCGGTGGGTGATCTTACGTCTGTTAACGGTATACATCAATGACCGGTAATCAGATGATGGACTACTATGTTCGACCTCAAAACCTCTATTCACATAGTAGGACATGTACTTGTAGTGGTTTGTGTAGAACACCTTCCAGATTGGTGGCATCTCTTATATGCTACCTCCTTGATCGTGCCAGTGTTCATGAGATTTCAGTTCTCGTGACTTGATTCTAGTATATGTCAAACATTTCCATCCATTATGGAGATCTTGATCCATTATGTATATTCAGCCTTCATGGAGATCATGATACTTTGTATATCTTCATCATGGATATTCTGATCTATTTATATTGTATGTGGTGATGACCACACATGTAATATTATATCATGCCTATTCATGGCCATTGTACTCTTCTGTATCCAGGACTGTTGTATCTACTTGTAGTTATATGCAGAGATTTATCATTGTATTGTACTGATTGGATGGTTGGTTCTTCCATTGGGTTCTTCATCACTCCACTTCTGGGATGGAATTATAATGTATTTTGTCCATCGTATGATCCCTCTAACATCACACATTAGGGGGAATCTGTTACAGCTGATTTTACCAAACATAGTGAATCACACTTTTATGGCCTTCCCTGTCCCTTTGCAGACTCTTTAGACCCCATGGACCATTTTTGTACCTTTTATGTTTCCAAGATCATCCCTAAAAACATGCAATAATTTCCATACGTGACTTTTAATCCCTTTCTCACATATATACACGGATTTGACCCTTAAACCTGCGTACACTGGGATGTGTGCAAAAGGCCAAATTATTTTGGAGTTTTCCTTGATGTGGATCTGACTCACTTGTCTCCTGGCCTTCCATATGCCTTCAGATCACTCAAATTCAACCTTTCATTACCCCATTGAAGAGGTATTTAAGGAACCCTTTGGATACATTGAAGGGAGAGGAATTGAAGAGTAAGAAAACTATATTCCATTGTTGCCGGAGCTTATACTTGAGTCTGCATCCCTTTGTCCCTTGGAGCACTTTTGTGTTCTTCCCAAGCTTTCCTTTTGCTTGTGAGCTTGCTATCAAGAGATGGAGGATTGAAGTGGTAGAGGCCCAAGTGGGGGACTCAGTTTCTCTGATTCGCAGACGTGCCAACAAAGGCTATCACTATTGTAATCTATGTTTTATAGTAATAGAAATATCGTTTCTTGTCCAATAATTTGTGTTTAAATGAATATTTGATCCATGGATGATTTTAAATGCTTATATGTTATTGATTATATATGCTAGATTAGGTCTAACACAATTATATATAGTATGCTTGTCTTATTTGCTGAGTGTTGAAATAGCAATTTATCAATTCAAGATGAAGTTGGGAAGCTCAACGGGGATCTACATCAACCGTTTGGAATAAGGTACGAATCGAGAACCTTTAGTGTTAGATATTTGGTTTCTCTTTCATATAGGAAAGGATTGATTTCTGGAGTCAAGATGTCTGTTGTGGTACCCCAAGCCATAGGAATTTCTCTCCGTAGCAGTTACCACTAGTCTAGTTTTCCCTTTGCCTTAAATCAGAAATAAAACAAGGCAGCTTTATAGAAAAATTAGATATGCGCTTTGGAGAATCTGGAATAAATAAGACATGCTAAACTTGGTTTCCAGGATGTTTCCCAAGCACTCCATGACTCATTTTTAGCATGTGTTGACTTCTAGGACATGTATAAGGAAACTAGCATAGAGTGGAATCTAGGAAACCAGGTAATAAGACAAAAATGATTAAATTAATGACTAAGGTGGGTAACTATGGGTTGATTATTTTAACACCCCCGCTTAAGCCTGACTTTATGAGTAAATATCAGAAAACTATAGGGCCTAGCAACAAGGCTTAGTCACCCTTTACATACTGCTTGTCCATACAACCAAGGAAAAAGGCAAAAACTCAATGGGAAAATCCTCCCTTAAACATGGATAGGAAAACAAAATTTGGAAATATTTTCATCAATCATGCTTCATAGCATGATCAACGATCCCCAGTAGTGATTTGAGATTACTGAAAGTCTTCTCACAAAAAACTTTGGTGAATATGTATGCTACTTTTTCTAAAGATGGACAGAAGAGTAGATGAATGGTACCATCATGCACAAGTTATCTGATGTAGTGCATATGGATCTCAATGTGCTTGGTTCACTGTGTAGCCACTGCAACTGCTTTGCATCTGGAGCCACGCAGAAGAAAGGGCTGAGACCTGTTACAAATAAAGAAAACCACATTAATAAAATGTGTAAGCAGGATTATATTTCTTATAACTGAAACAAACAGTAAATCGAAGAAGATTTACAGTATTCTTTCTTAAATGAATTTTTTATGGAGACGCGACTACCGACAGCTGGAGAAAACCATACACATGAAGAAGAACCACACTGCAGGTAGGGATAGGAGATTTACTTACGGCAACACTCAACCTCAACACTGAAGAACAAGAATCCAACCATACCAAAGAAGGGCTCAGTTACAGTTAAGAGTTCCAAGATCGAACTGGTGATATAACTAAAACTCTGAAGGGAGAAGCAAGGCTGGAGGATGGCACTATCTTAACGCACCTCAGACAGGATTAATAGAAGGACAACGTCTAGAGAATAACCCTGCAGATGAGCGGCGCAAGCAAGGTGCACCAGCACCCTCGCAGAGCGGCAAGAGATCGAGATTTATAGTGGTAACAATGAGTTTAGGGTTCGTGGATGAGCCCTTATAACTGCACAGCTTATGATCACAATAGCGCCACGTAGATGTTAAATAATTTACAAGCCGTGGGTTGAATTCTAAAGTTCCAAAAGAGCACATCTCCACGAGTAGTGTAATCTCCTGCTCATTAATTTTTGGAAGGTTCCACTTTACAAACGCTGCATGGGAATTAGAATACATTATCATTACACCCTCGCCTTTGTAATCATCAAGGTCGAGAAGAAGTTTACGACGACCCTTATACTCTACATTATAATTTCTTAAAATCATTTTTTTTTATCCTTTTACTTTTGGTTCATTGGGATTATAACCCTTATACTAAGGTAAACAATTTCATTTCACCTTAACTTATAAAGGTTTGTAGAAGAGGCAATTCCCTTATGAAGTTGTAAAACATAAATTAAAAACTGAACTACAATTTGGTTGTAGTTGGTAAATGCATTATGAATTTATGCATGACGGAATTTTCATTAATCAACTTTTAACATAAAATAAAAGTATACGTTGGAAGGATATAAGGAGAATTTTAGTGAGAAAACTATGACCTTGGTCCTTCTGGCCTTAATAACCTCAATGGCTTATCTATATTAATAAAATAGTAGCATATGGTCAAAAGACACAATAGGAAAATAGTAACTATTGCATGGTGACAGCTCTTGTTAAGGTGACACCCTTAGTCATAGATTACGACTTGGCAAGATTAGGTCACTTTTTATTTATCTAGAAGTTTCACCATGATAAAATAGATAAGCTATGTAACAAACTAAGTGATGCATTTTTTTATGAATTATAGTCCCTTAAGGGCTTGTTCCATTTATACACATTAAAGGGAAATAGGATAAATCCTGTTTCATAAAGATATTTATTTTACTGAAGATAAACTCCATTCATGCTTGAAAACAATTATTGAGTGAAATAAAACACTATGCATCATAGGCATCAACGTTAGTATAGTCTTCTTATAAAGCAGTTTGAAGTAAAATGGTAAGCTCATTTAAACTTCAGAATTTGAAAATAGAAACAGTAATACATAAAGTTTCTGTCAGTTTATATTTACTAAGTAACGTATTTATATACACATGAAATCATACTATGGATTGTATAGTTCTGTTACTCTTTCTCTATTGTAAAGAAATTCAGTAGTACATTTTCATACATCATGACTAAAATAGATTTGAACTAGTTCCGTAATCATCATAAATTGCTTCTACAAGAAAGAAGGACAGTTATTCAAATGTACCTCAACAAGCGTTGGAAGTTTTTTTCATTTATGTCCTACTGAGATTTTCCTTTGCAGCGAACTTATATTAAATGCTTTAGAATTGCGACCAGCAACACCAAAAAACCTCTTACCTGTAGTCTATAAGAACAGGAAACTTTCTGCATTAGCTCGAAAGCTAAGTAAGCCCAGTTTTGCATGATAGTCTCACCTTGTGGATGAAAAGAAAACAAAATCAGTAAACTGAAAAGAACTGTTCTACTGCTAAACATAACCAACAGATAATTTCAGATAAGGAATGTGGTAATTTATAACTAATTAAATGATTAGTTAACTGCATTTATGATTAACAATATGCAAATTTAAAAATTTTAAATTTTTCAGAAAATTTGGGGTTTTGACATGTGGTATCAGAGCATGGTTCAAATACTAGGCCTTGATGCGGCCCAACTAGTTTCCATAGAACAGTGAAATAATGTACTAACCTATATTATGTTTTATGTAAAGAACAGAAAATTTCTTTTTCTAAATTTAACAGGCAGGTATGGAGAATCTAGGAGAATACGCTCAGGAGGAGTCTCCAAACACTGAGACAAGACAATTGTCCAGAGAACCTATGTTAGAAGAGGTAACTGCTCACTCCTCAGAGCTGATGCAGACTATAAAGGATTTGAAGACTGAAATGGAATCAGTCAAGAAGGATAATGAGAGGATTTTGAAGACTCAGGAAGAGTTGAACCAAATTTTGATGGAAAAATTCCAGACTGAAGGGAGGAGCAAAAGATCCGAATCTGAGGAAGCTAGCCATCAGAAAGGATCTAAAAAGATGAAGCTGGAAAAAGCTGAAAGTAGTTCATCATCTGAAGGGTTCAGGGAACAACAAAACTACCACACTACTAGTGACAGTAGTGAGGCTGAGTTGTATGACAGAAGGAAGAAGTACAGACCATATGAAGAGATTTCTGGGGAGTTTAAAAAGATAAAGCCCCCAACTTTCAACGGAGAGACCGAAAAGGGGGAAGAAGCAAAGTCCTGGTTATCCGAGATGAGGAAGTATTTTTAGATATACAACTATTCAAATCAGCTGAAGGAAAGAATGGCAATCTATAATCTCTCTGGAAAAGAAGACATATGGTGGCAAGATCTGAAAAGAGTCAAGGGTATCAAGGAAAAAGAAGTTAATTGGAGTACCTTTAAAAGGTACTTCAAGAAGAATTTTTTGTCCGCACAATATTATCAAGAAAGAGCTAAAGAATTTTACGAATTGAAGTTAGGTTCCATGACTATGAAGGATTTAAACAGTAAATTCTTAAGCTTGCTGAGGTATGTACCTTACTTAGTAGACGAGAAACCTAAAGTGCAGCGGTTTCTCAGTTGTCTACCATACCACATCAAGGACAGAATTGAGTATGATAACCCGAAGACTCTGGAAGAAGCCATGAGAAAGGCAAATTTATGTTTTGAGCAGAACAAGAAGAAATAAGGTATAGCCAACTGGAAGGCTAAAAAGAACAGTAATCAGCCTGAGTTTAAAAAGAAAGAATTTGTACCCCAGAAGAATTTTAAGAATAATAAGAACAAAAATTATTCTAACAGTAAGAATTTCCAGGGAAATAGAAATGGTGCTTCCAATAATTCCAATACTTTTAATAACTTTAAGGGCAAGGAAGCTGCAAACAATCATGGGAATTTCACTAAGAGTTTTGAACGAAAGGAGCCTGTTAAGTGCTGGGAATGTAATGGCCCGGACTATGCCTCGGTCTGCCCAAACCGGAAAAAGGCAGTCAGCAATATTCACACTATGTAGGAGGAAATGACTATTGGAGAACTTGCCAAGACTATGCCCAGAATAAATGCAGCATTGGAGAACTGCCAAGCTGACTATCAGACTTCCATGGTGGAAGTGGAAGGTATGGTTAATCAAACCCCTGTAACCATTTTAATTGATCCAGGAGCTAGTCTTAGCTACATTGCACCTCAAATAGTGGAAAAGTGTAAATTGTCTGTTGATAAGTTTGATAATTCCTGGTTAGTTCAATTAGCCACTGGGGCAAAAAGGAAAGTAACTTGTTATGTGAAAGAATGTGCTTTACTTATGGACGATTTTAAAACTACAGTTAAGCTTAATGTTTTGCCACTTGGATCGTATGATTTACTGATTGGTATGGATTGGTTAGAGCAGCATAAGGTAGTTTTAAACTGTTATGATAAAACCTTTACGTGCGTATAATAATGAACAATCAGTAAAGGTGAAGGGCATTCCTAGGAAAACTGTAATCAGCCAGATTTCTGCTTTACAACTTAAAAGAGCAGTTAGGAAAGGGTGTAAAGCCTATGCTGTAACTATTATAGATGAGGCAAGTAAATCTGAATGGGATAAGTTAAAAATAGAAGATATTCTTGTTTTAAATGAATTTACTGATGTTTTCCCAGAAAAAATTCTAGGATTACCTCGTAGGAGGGAACTGGATTTAACTATTGAGCTGGTGCCAGGTGCTGTACCTAGCTCGAAAGCTCCGTATCGTATGAATATTTTAGAACTTAATGAGCTAAAATCATAGTTAAAAGAATAAATAGATAAAAAGTACATTCGACCCAGTGTGTCCCCTTGGGGAGCATCGGTCATCTTTGTCAAAAAGAAGGACGGAACTATGCGATTATGCATAGACTACCGTCAACTAAATAAGATGACTATTAAAAACAGATATCCGTTGCCCCGCATAGATGATCTATTTGATCAGCTACGTGGAGCTACGATGTTCTCAAAGATAGACCTGAGATCAGGATATCATCAGGCAAGAATTAAATATGAGGACATCTTCAAGACAGCCTTCAGAACAAGGTATGGACATTACGAATTTGCCGTAATGCCATTTGGGCTTACCAACACCCCAGCTGTCTTTATGTGCTAAATGAATAATATAATGCATAAATACTTAGATAAATTTGTTGTCGTGTTTATCGATGACATCTTAATTTACTCTAAAACTGAAGCAGAACATAAAGAACACCTAAGGATAGTTTTACAAGAGTTGCGAGAGCAACAGCTTTTCGCGAAGTTTAGCAAGTGTGACTTATTTAAAGATGAAATCCAGTACTTAGGTCACGTAGTGACTAAAGAAGGGATTTCAGTTGATCCTGAAAAGATTCGGGCAATCGAAGATTGGCCGGTTCCGAAGGACGTAACAGATGTTAGGTCATTTATGGGAATCACCGGTTATTACCGAAGATTTATTGAAGGCTTTTCAAAAATAGCTAATCCGATCACTTCTTTGCAAAATAAAGGCAAGAAATTCGATTGGAACTTAAAATGTGAAGAAAGTTTTAAGAAATTAAAAACCTTATTAACAAGTGCGCCTATTCTAAGAATAGCATATCCTAATAAGGATTTTGTGGTATGCACAGATGCCTGTAATGATGGTTTAGGCGGTATGCTGACTCAAGATGGGAATGTCATTGCCTATGAGTCCAGGAAGTTAAAGATCCACGAAAAGAATTACGCGACTTATGATCTAGAACTTGCAGCTGTTATACATGCCTTAAAAATGTGGCGCCATCATTTAATAGGCAGAAAAATTATTTTAATGACTGATAATAAAGGACTGAAATACCTTTTAGATCAGCCCAATTTAAATGCAAGACAAGCAAGGTGGTTAGCCTTCTTGAGTAAATATGATTTTGAAATCCAACACATAAAGGGGAAAGAAAATAAGGTGGTTGATGCTTTAAGCAGAAATGCAAAGCTGAACTTTACAGCAGCAATCAACACTTATGCTTCTGATCTAAATGAACAGCTTACTAAAGGGGTAAAACTGGATAAAATTTATCAAAAAATACAAGTTACAGCTAAAGAAGAACCTACCGAAAGATTAATAAAAGGTTATAGTTTAAATAAAGATGGATTTTTATTGTTTAAAGACAAACTGTATGTTCCTAATGTGCCTAAGGTTAAGTTGCTGATTTTGGATGAAGTTCATAAAACACCTTACTCAGGACATCCAGGTTACCAAAAGACTGTAACCATGTTAAGAAAAGAATATTTCTGGCCTAATATGAAATCTGAAGTAGCTGGATACATAGCTAGATGTTTGGACTGTCAACAAGTAAAAACCGAACACCAACATCCAACTGGTTTACTGCAACCTTTGCCTATTCCTAGTTGGAAATGGGAAATAATCAGCTTAGATTTTATTACTGGATTGCCCAGAAATCAAAATCAGAATGACTCAATTATGGTGGTGGTTGACAAGTTAAGTAAAGCAGCACATTTCATTCCTGTCAAAACCACTTACAAGGCTGCCAATATAGCTGATATATTTTTAAAGCAGATTTTTAGGTTACATGGTGTACCGAAGGTTATCTTTCAAACAGGGATCCTAAATTCACAGGGAATTTCTGGAAGTCCTTGTTTAAGGGATTAAACACAACATTGAATTTTAGTACCTCCTTCCATCCTCAGACAGATGGATAGACTGAAAGAGTGAATCAGGTGCTGGAAGATTTGTGAAGGATGTATGTTAAAGATCAGCCAGGTAAGTGGGAAGACTACTTGCATTTAGCGGAGTTTGCATATAATAACAAATATCAGTCATCAACTAAGTTCAGTCCATTTGAAATTTTGTATGGGTGTAAATGCAACACTCCTATCTCCTGGAATAATCCAGTAGATATATTGGTGTTAGGACCTGAATTATTAAAAGAAATGGAAGAGATTGTGAAGCAAGTACAGGAAAATTTGAGGGTGGCCCAGGATCGACAAAAGAGCCAAGCATATTTGAAAAGAACTCCCAAAGAGTTCCAGGTAGGTGAGCACGTGTTTATAAAGGTGAGACCAAAGAAAAGCTCCCTAAGACTGGGGAGTTGTGCAAAACTAGCACCACGTTATTGTGGTTCGTTTGAAATTTTATCTAGAATTGGTCAAGTTGCATATCAGCTAGCGTTACCGCCTAACTTGAAAGTGCATAATGTTTTTCATATTTATGTTCTGAAAAAGTATGTTCATGATGCTACTCATGTGATTGATTGGAATGTTGTACAGGTGGAACCAGAAGGAGAAATTCTGGTGGAACCGAACTGTATCCTCGGGAGGAGGGAATTTACTTTGTGGAAACGTACCATTGGATAGGTGAAGTTGCAATGGAAGAACCTATGGAAATTGAACCAGGTGATAGATTAATTTTACTCACAACAATTAACAATTGATCATGCAAAATCACTCACAAAGAGACAGAAAATTGGAGCTGAACACTAAACTGTATTAAATCAGTGTACAATTGCCAACCCTGTAATAACATAGGTTGCTGAATAAATAACATACATCAGGGATTCGAATGCATGAGGATCAATTCAAATCTAGCATAAAGCAGGCTTACTAAAAATAAGCAAATCCCCCATAGGTGTAAAAAGCTGATCCCAAATATGTCATGGAGCTCACGAATTGGCAAAAATGCTTAGGCAAGCTAAAGAGTGCTGGAATGGCAGCTCATACATGCTTTTTCATGGAGAAAAGAGAGGAGGATGTGTAGGACAAAAAACTAGTCAACCTCACCTAGTCTAGCTTTTCCTTTTGCCTTAAAACACTGAAAAAGCAGGCAATAAAGCAGAAAAAATAGAAGGGCACTTAGGAGGCTAGGAATAAAGCAGATTTGATTCCTTGGGCTTTTGCATGTGCTACATGAGTCAAATGAGGAAAGTTTGACCACTATGGATAGGTAAAAGACAACTTGCACAAGGTGGGACACATGAACTAGGCTAATAAGACAGAAATAATTAAATTAATGTCTAAATGGGTAAACTATGGGTTGATTATTCTAACACCCCCCCTTAAGCCTGACTTATGAGTAATATATCAGAAAATTATAGGGCTTAGAAACAAGTCTTAGTCACCCTTACATACTGCATGTCCAAATAAACAAGGAAAGAGGCAAAATCAACTTGGGAAAATCCTCCCTTAAACATGGACTGTAAAACAAAATTGTAGAATCTTGTCTTCATTCATGCTTTCATAGCATGATCAGCAATCCCCACCAGTGATTTGAGATTGCTGAAGGTCTTCTCACAAAATGCTTTGGTGAAGATATCAGCTACTTGTTCTGAAGATGAGCAGAAGAGTAGGTGAATGGTGCCATCATGCACAAGCTCTCTGATGTAGTGCATATGGATCTCAATGTGTCTGGTTCTCTGCTTCTGAACTGGATCTTTGCAGATTCGAATGGTACTCTGGTTATCATAGTAGATGGTAGTTGAGTACTCTGGTTCGAAGCCACACTCTCCAAGTAAACCCTGGAACCATAAACATTGAGTTACTGCATTAACAACTCCTCTGTACTCTGCTTCTGTAGATGAGAGTGCAATGGCACTCTGTTTCTTGCTTGACCAGATGATTGGCCCTTCTGCAAGCATGAACACATATTATGAAGTGGACTTTCTGTCTGTGCTATCACCTGCCCAATCACTGTCAGTAAATCCAATCAAATCAAGATCAGATTTTGCTTTATAGAAGATCCCATGTGTCCTTGTTCCCTGAACAAAGTTAAGGATCCTTTTGGCTGCTTTCCAATGGATCTCTTGAGGCTGATCCATGAATTTAGAAGCCACACTTACTGCATAACAAAGATCAGGTCTAGTATGTTTCAGATACAACAAACATCCAATCAATTTCCTATACAGTGTATTGTTTACCATCGTTGAAGAATCAGTTCTTCCAGCTTCACTCCTGAAAGGAAAGTAGTTTTGCTTGCTTTGCAATCCTTCATTCTGAATTTGTTCAGCAATTCCAAGGCATATTTGGACTGGTGCACCTTGATTCCAGCTTTGGTTTGAGAAATCTCAAGCTCCAAAAATTGACTTAAGAGCTCCAAATCTGTCATGGAGAAGGCTTGGTTCATAGCTCCTTTTAAGGAAGCAATCTCAGCCTGTGAGCTTCCTGTAATGAGGAGGTCATCAACATATAACAAAATGATCATTAATGAACCATTAACTAACTTCAAATAGACATTTGGATCTGATTTGCACCGAACAAAATTCAGTGATAGCAAGAAGCTATCGATCTTGGCATACCAAGCCCTGGGGGCTTGCTTTAGCCCATACAATGACTTTCTCAACCTGTACATAAGAGAAGGGTTAGTAGCAAAACCTTGAGGCTTCTACATATATATCTCTTTAGTGAGATCTCCATTCAGGAAGGCACATTTTACATCCATGTGATGTACCTCCCATTGCTTTTAGGCTGCAATGGCTAAGGCTAGCCTGATGGAATCCATCTTTGCCACTGGGGAAAAAGTCTCATTGTAATCTATGCCATGAACCTGTGAGTAGCCCTTGGCTACCAATCTATCCTTGTACTTCAGTGGTGAACCATCAGCAGCAAATTTGGTCTTATAGACCCACTTACACTGTACTAGTTTTCTCCCTGGGGGAAGATCCACTAGCTCTCATGTGTTGCTCTTCTGGAGTGAGCTGAACTCCTCCTTCATGGTTGTTTTCCATATTGGATCTACTGATACTTCTTCATATGTTTTAGGATCAGACTCCACCATAAAATAGCATTTTTTAGCAAACATAGGATCCTTCATGCACAGACCATTCTCAAATTGAGATCTAGTCCTTCTTGGGTCATTGGGATCCCCAGCTAGCTCACCTGCTGCATGTAGTGTCTTGGCTGCCCATTTTGGCCTTGTGGGGCTGTTATGGTATGCAATAAACTCATATCCATCAGACAAATCAGAATCAGCATGTTCAACAAACTCTTTACTTACTTCTTGAGGTTCAGGTGGTGAAGAGGCTTCACCAACTTCCACTGCTGCAAGGGGTTCTTCTTCAAACTGAACACACCTTTCGATGAAGGCTTTATTTGTGCTCAAATTTATTAACTTGTACCATTTTGAATCTTCAGAGTATCCAACAAAAAGACACTCTTGGCTTTGGGGCTGCAAATCCTTCCTCTTCTCTGTCGGGATTCTAGCCGAGCCTTTGAGCCAAAAATCCTGAAATGGGTCACATCTGGCTTGTGCCCACTCCATGCTTAGAAGGGATTCATACCATCAAGCTGTTTGTGAGGCACCCTATTCTGGATATAGGCTGCACAGTTGATAGCTTCGGCCCAGTACTTTGGTGGCAAATTTTTGGCCTCCATCATGCATGTTGCCATCTCCTTCAGTGATCTGTTCTTCCTCTCAGCAACACCATTTTGCTGTGGTGTGTAAGGGATAGAATGATGCATCTGAATACCTGCATATGCAAAA
>LPNX010070061.1:206970-228486 GCA_001517045.1 Pseudotsuga menziesii | reverse complement strand
GTAGAGGCCTTTCTCTCTCAACAGTATCTCCATCTCTGCTTTCCATTCAAAGAAATTGAAGGGAGTCAAGATAGTTTTCTGTGATTGATCCATAGCTTAGAAAAGTTGTCCCGGCTGTCAGTAGAAGGCTCCCAGTCACTGATGTCGAACCTGCAAAACAATTTTTGAAAGAGAGAAACAATCTACAATGGCTCTGATACCATGTGGAAATTGAACCAGGTGATAGATTAATTTTACTCACAACAATTAACAATTGATCATGCAAAATCTCTCACAAAGAGACTGAAAATTGGAGCTAAACACTAAACTATATTAAATCAGTGTACAATTTCCAACCCTGTAATAACATAGGTTGCTGAATAAATAACATACATCAGGGATTTGAATGCATGAGGAGCAATTCGAATCTAGCATAAAGCAGGCTTACTAAAAATAAGCAAATCCCCCATCGGTGTAAAAAGATGATCCCAAATCTGTCATGGAGCTCACGAATTGGCAAAAAGGAAGCGCACAAATTGGCAAAAAGGATTAGGCAAGCTAAAGAGTGGTGGAATGGCAGCTCATACATGCTTTTGCATGGAGAAAAGAGAGGAGGATGTGTAGGACAAAAAACTAGTCAACCTCACCTAGTCTAGCTTTTCCTTTTGCCTTAAAACACTGAAAAAGCAGGAAATAAAGCAGAAAAAGCAGAAGGGCGCTTAGGAGGCCAGGAATAAAGTAGATTTGATTCCTTGGGCTTTCCCATGCGCTACATGAGTCAAATGAGGCAAGTTTGACCACTATGGATAGGTAAAAGACAACTTGCACAAGGTGGGACACATGAACTAGGCTAATAAGACATAAATAATTAAATTAATGTCTAAATGGATAAACTATGGGTTGATTATTCTAACAGCACCTTAGTCCTGAAGAGGCTACCTGGGAACTAGAAAGTAAGATGCGGGAAGCATACCCGAATATGTTCCAGGAGGTTGCAGAGGATGAAGAATAAGTAACATCGAGGACGATGTTACATTTAAGGGGGTGTGTATGTCACATACCCCAATTTTGTAAAATAATGTTAATTATTTTAATTACATTTACTAAGACATTATGTTAAATTTAATGTAAAGTAGGAACTGATGACTCAACAAAGTCAAAAGAAGTGGAATGTAATTATGAATATTTTATTTTAATAAATAAAAGAGGAGACAACAGCATTGGGAGAGCTGTTAATAAGAGGTTACTGGTCAAACTGGTGGAAGGAACTAGGTGGAGGGCAAAAGACAAGTGGCAGCATCCTCAAACACTTCCTAAGTTGTAGGTGGAAACTTCCCTATAATTGGGGTCATGATCCCCCAAGAAAGTGGGATCAGAGCAGGTGGCTCAATAAATGACAATTAACCCAAAAACACCTAGGCAATATTTTAAAAGTCCCCAATGAATAGAGCTGAGGCTGCTCAAATATATTCCATAGAAGAATCATTTAGGAGAATGCTATTCAGGAATTTCATTGGGGAAAAAGAGAAAAAAAAAGTAAGGAAGTTGTTTGAGAGGAATGTTGCAGTAACTTGGTTTATTACAGCTTGTTAGCTGGGAGAACTTACTGATAAGTTCAGATTTGATACTAAGTTTTGAAGACTGGTATTTGACTATTGCTGCACCTAGTTCCAACCAGGGAGACCAGAGCAAGCTCGGGGGTCCTGAGGAGTCACTGTTTGAGCGCTTTCCAGGAGTTGGTAGGGAGGAACGACCTCCCATTGCTGTTTTTGTCCAAACTTCAAGCAGGTTCTGTCACTTAACTGTCTTTGTTTTAATAACTGTGAATGGTTAAATGTTATTTTTGTAGGTTATGACATAATATTTAGCTGGTTTAGTGATGTAAATGCTTTAGTTTATCAGTAATAGAATATTTTGATGGAAAATAAAGACCCACTGTGTTTTTCCACATCTGGGTTTACCAGACCGTACTCCAGCACAGGGGTAAAATTATAAATAAGATGGTATGATGAGATTGAAGAATAGTAGATTGTTCTTATTCCATTATCAGAAGAGATATTTTACTAACAGTAGTATAGGTTCAAGATAAAACTATTTCTTTGTACAATATTTCCTTTCAGTAGTTTATTTATTTAAACAAATGGAAGAGTTTAATCGTCGCACTGGCGTAGGGTTAGATTAGATTTATATGTTGTTTTAACCTTACAGCTTCTTTCTTCTAGTTTAAAATAATCTAAGTATTATATGTTTAATAACAGAACTGAAAGTAGGATCAGATAATATTGACTAGATTCTACTGTCAAAACAAACTAATTAAAATGTTATGTACGATGAATAATGTAATCATTCCTTTCTTTTCTTGCTTCTTATTTGAACTAAGCTAGAACAATATTTAGAATTATTAATCTATCTTTCATCAATGGAAAGCGAATGCTACTGTATATATGTTTAAGGAATAGTTCTTAGATAATGTTTATTGTTTTCTTTTGTATATATAAATATTATAATTAATAAGACAAACTAAACCTTAAAAGAACTTTATATAGTATTAACTTAAATAGGCACCAGAAATAAACAACAGAATATTGTCTTCCTATGAACTTATAAAATAAACTAAGGATATTAATACAGGGGGATTAGTATTCTCAAGAAAGATAACATCCTTGTTGTAATTATAATAATATACTTTTTATTTTATAAATTATAGGAATATTACTATTTTTAACTTAAGGTAATGTTTTTATTACTTTAATTACAAATCGGAACTAAATATACTTTCTGTATTACAAGGTAACTTGACAGTACTTAAAGAACATTATTAAGATAAAATAAAAAAAAATATAAAGACCCTATAAATTGAAGGGTATAAACTATGTTAACACTTAACAATCTATTAATAACAAGCAAGTCAATGTTTAAACCAGGTACAGAAACCCTGACAATAACTTTATAAAAGAAATTATCAATAGTAAAAATCAAGTGCATAAATTAACAGTAAGTAAATAACAGAATGGCAGAATGCTCGACTATTGAGCTTAACCATTATTGTAATACTTAATTAAAATCCCCACATTTATAAAGAAGTATTATAAATTAATAATGATTTTTAGAAGAATAGGCTGTGCATAATTCTATTACTTTCAAATTAGGGTTTAACCCTATAAATCCAATTTATACAAGTAAATCGACAACTGCGGAGCTAAGACAGTATTATACTCAAAGCCGTATTATAAATTTAAACATAAATAAACATTCAAATTTCAGTAATGTAAGTAAACAAAGAAATACAAATAAAGAAAACAATATTAATACTTGTATATTTAGACTTAGGGTGAAAACCCTGTAGAAATTATAATTACAGCAAAAGTAAGGAGTCGAGGAATATAAACCCTTTTCCAAAACGGGCTCACGGCCTCTGATTTTACACCGTAAAAACTAATAGAAAATCGATTGGCTTTTCAAATCCCTTGGCCCCTATAAGTATCTAAGGAGTATGGCACTTTTGCCTCAGTTTAATCATTTCTCGCACATCACTTAAAAACACAAGAAAACTAACTCATATAGTCACGGTCGTAGCCAGAGCACCCTCGCACCACGCAGAGGCCTCTTCATTTTCTATAAGTATCAAACAAGTTAACAGGACAATTGAAGCCGCAAGGGTTACAGGCCTCATTGCGCCAAACCTCATTAGTTCTAGAGGAACTCCACAAAGAGAAAGAGCCATGGTGTAACCAGGCTTACCGGGAACGTGTAGACACTGCAACTGCTTTGCATCTGGAGCCGCGTAGAAGAAAGGGCTGAGACCTGTTACAAATAAAGAAAACCACATTAATAAAATTTGTAAGCAGGATTATATTTCTTATAACTGAAACAAACAGTAAATCGAAGAAGATTTACAGTATTCTTTCTTACCTGAACTTTTTATGGAGACGCAACTACCGGCAGCTGGAGACAACCATCCACACGAAGAAGAACCAAACTGCATGCAGGGAGAGGAAATGTACTTATGGCAACACTCAACCTCAACACTGAAGAACAAGACTCCAACCATACCAAAGAAGGGCTCAATTACAGTTAAGGGTTCCAAGCTCGAACTGGTGTTATAACTAAAACTCCGAAGGGAGAAGCAAGGCTGGAAGATGGCACTATCTTAACGTGCCTCATATAGGCTTAATAGAAGGACAACGTCTGGAGAATAAACCTACAGAGGAGCGACGCAAGCAAGGTGCACCAGCACCCTCGCAGAGCAGCAGGAGACCGAGATTTACAGTGGTAACAATGAGTTTAGGGTTCGTGGATGAGCCCTTATAACTGCGTAGCTTATGATCACAATAGCGCCACATAGATGTTAAATAATTTACAAGCCGTGGGTTGAATTCTAAAGTTCCAAAAGAGCACATCTCCACGAGTAGTGTAATCGCCTGCTCATTAATTTTTCGAAGGTTCAACTTTACAAACGCTGCATGGGAATTAGAATACATTATCATTACACCCTCGCCTTTGTAATCATCAAGGTCGAGAAGAAGTTTACGATGACCCTTATACTCTAGATTATAATTTCTTGAAATCATTTTTTTTTATCCTTTTACTTTTGGTTCGTTGGGATTATAACCCTTATACTAAGGTAAACACTTTCATTTCACCTTAACTTATAAAGGTTTGTAAAAGAGGCAATTCCCTTATGAAGTTGTAAAACATAAATTAAAAACTGAACTACAATTTGGTCGTAGTTGGTAAATGCATTATGAATTTATGCATGACGGAATTTTCATTAATCAACTTTTAACATAAAATAAAAGTATACGTTGGAAGGATATAAGGAGAATTTTAGTGAGAAAACTATGACCTTGGTCCTTCTGGCCTTAATAACCTCAATGGATTATCTATATTAATAAAATAGTAGCATATGGTCGAAAGACACAATAGGAAAATAGTAACTATTGCATGGTGACAACTCTTGTTAAGGTGACACCCTTAGTCATAGATTACGACTTGTCAAGATTAGGTCGCTTTTTATTTATCTAGAAGTTTCACCATGATAAAATAGATAAGATATGTAACAAACTAAGTGATGCATTCTTTTATGAATTATAGTCCCTTAAGGGCTTGTTCCATTTATACACATAAAAGGGAAATAGGATAAATCATGTTTCATAAAGATATTTATTTTACTGAAGATAAACTCCATTCATGCTTGAAAACAATTATTGAGTGAAATAAAACACTATGCATCATAGGCATCAACGTTAGTATAGTCTTCTTATAAAGCGGTTTGAAGTAAAATGGTAAGCTCATTTAAACTTCAGAATTTGAAAATAGAAACAATAATACATAAAGTTTCTGTCAGTTTATATTTACTAAGTAATGTATTTATATACACATGAAATCATACTATGGATTGTATAGTTCTGTTACTCTTGCTCTATTGTAAAGAAATTCAGTAGTACATTTTCATACATCATGACTAAAATAGATTTGAACTAGTTCCGTAATCATCATAAATTGCTTCTACAAGAAAGAAGGACAGTTATTCAAATGTACCTCAACAAGCGTTGGAATTTTTTTGCATTTATGTCCTACTGAGCTTTTCCTTTGCAGTGAACTTATATTAAATGCTTTAAAATTGCGACTAGCAGTACCAAAATACCTCTTACCTGTAGTCTGTAAGAACAGGAAAATTTCTGCATTAGCTCGAAAGCTAAGTAAGCCCAGTTTTGCATGACAGTCTCACCTTGTGGACGAAAAGAAAACAAAGTCAGTAAACTGAAAAGAACTGTTCTACTGCTAAACATAACCAACAGATAATTTCAGATAAGGAATGTGGTAATTTATAACTAATTAAATGATTAGTTAACTGCATTTATGATTAACAATATGCAAATTTAAAATTTTTAAATTTTTCGGAAAATTTGGGGTTTTGACATGTTATCACCTGCCCAATCACTGTCAGTAAACCCAATCAAATCAAGATCATATTTTGCTTTGTAGAAGATCCCATGAGTTCTTGTTCCTTGAACAAAGTTTAGGATCCTTTTGGCTGCCCTACAGTAGATCTCATGAGGCTGATCTATGTATCTCGAATCCACACTAACTGCATAAGATAATTCAGGTCGAGTGTGTATAAGATAAAGCAAACACCCAATCAACTGCCTATAAAGTGTAATATTTACCATAGGAGAAGAACCTGCTTCTTCAAGATTAACTCCTGAAAGGAAGGGAGTCTTGCTTGGCTTGTAATATTTCATGTTGAACTTGTTTAGAAAATCTAAGGCATACTTGGACTGATTTACTTTGATTCCATGTTGGGATTGAACAATTTTGAGACCCAAGAATTGGCTCAACAACCCCAAATTTGTCATAGAAAATGCATGGTTCATTGCATCCTTGAAGGAGGCAATCTATTTCTTTGAACTTCTTGTAATTAGAAGGTCATCCACATACAAGACAATAATCATCAAAGAACCATGAATCAGCTTCAAATATACATTAGTATCAGACTTACATCGAACAAAACTCAGTGATAGAAAAAAATCCATCAATCTTGGCATACCAAGCCCTGGGGGCTTGCTTGATCCCATACAATGATTTCTTTAACTTACACACTAAATATGGATTAGAAACAAACCCTTTAGGTTTATACATGTAAATATCCTCAGTGAGATCTCCATTTAGGAAATCACACTTCACATCCATGTGATGTACCTCCCACTGCTTCGAAGCTGCAATGGCTAAAGCTAGCCTTATGGAGTCCATCTTTGCCACTGGTGCAAAGGTTTCATTGTAGTCAATACCATGTACTTGTGAGTTTCCCTTGTCTACCAATATTTCCTTATATTTCAAAGGTGAACCATCAGCATCAAACTTAGTCTTGAAAACCCACTTACATTGAACTAGCTTCCTCCTTGGGGGAAGATCAACTAGTTCTCAAGTGTTGTTCTTTTGGAGCGAGCTGAATTCTTCTTTCATGGATATTTGTCATATTGGATCATGTGCTTCATATTCATATGTCTATGGGTATGATTCAACCATAATATAGCACTTCTCATCAAATAGGGGATCTTTCACACAAAGGGCACTCTCAAATTGAGATCTAGTCCTCCTAGTGTCATTAGGATTTCTAGCTAGTTCCCCAACTGCATGAATGGTATTTTATTCCCATTTTGGTCTTGTAGGAATGTTAGGATATGCAATTAAATCATCATTATCAGACATATCAGAATCATCAAACTCATTTGTCTCTTCGCTTACAATCAATGGTTCTGGTGGTGAAGACAACTCTCCAACTTCAACTGCTGCTAAAGGCTTTTCTTGGAACTAAACACTTATTTCAATGAAAGATTTGTTAGTGCTCAAGTTGATCAGCTTGTACCCTTTTTAATATTCAGAATACCCAACAAATAGGCACTCTTGGCTTTGGGGCTACAAATCCTTTCTCTTTTCAGTTGGAATTCTAGCCCAAGCCTTTGAGACAAAATTCCTAAAATGGGTCACATCTGGCTTGTTCCCACTCCAAGATTCAAAATGAGTCATACCATCAAGATACTTATGGGGCACTGTATTCTGGATGTAGGATGCACAGTTTATATCCTCAGCCCAAAACTTTGGTGGCAAAGTATTATCCTCCATCATGCAGGTTGCCATCTCCTTCAGTGACCTATTCTTTCTCTCAGCAACACCATTTTGTTGTGGTGTGTAAGGGATCGAATGCTGCATTTGAATACCTACATAGTTACAATATTGAATGAACTCATACTTGACATAATCACCACCATTGTCAGATTTGAGGATCTTGAGTTTCCTCCTAGACTGGTTTTCAACCAAGGCTTTAAAGACTTTGAAGAGGTCAAAAACTTCAGACTTATGCTTTAGAAAGTGAACCCAACAATACCTGGAAAATTCATCTATGAAGGTCCATGCATATTTGGCTTGAATCATGGACATATGAGGGAATGGACCAGCAATTTCATTGTGGATCAACTCAAGAGGTGCAGAGGTTCTCTCATGACTAGCTCTCTCATATTTGTGCTCTGGGTGTTTTCCTAAGATACAACCTTGACAAACTCCCTTAGAAAACTTGATCTTTGGTAACCCTATGACCATATCTTTTTCACTCAAATCAGAAAGACACTTGTAGTTAAGATGGCCAAATATTTCATGCCAAAGCTTGCTTGCCTCATTAGCATGAATCAGAAGAGAAGAGGGGTTTGAGTAGGGTAGAAAATGGGAAAACATGTATACCTTCGAAGTGTGATCAACAACACCTTTTGCTATGACTTTACCGTTCGAAATCTCTGTGATTTCAACATCATCAAGGAAGAATATGACCTTCTTTGGAGACCCAGTGAAAGTCATCTGATACACTGATAAGAGATTAGAGGCAAGACTTGGAACATATAACACATTATTGAACTTACCATGGTCAAGATCAATCCTTCCCTTCCCCAAATTGTCAGTGAGAGAGTCATCTCCCAAAACTATTAGTGGACCTTTCGACATGTCAAGAGAGGAGAATGCCTCTTTTGTTGAAACCATATGTCTAGAAGCTCCAGATTTTATGATGAAGCTAGGTGAGCTTAATGTGCCAGCAACCAAGGCATGTACTCTCTCTCTATCCTCTGAATTTGATCCTCCTTCCCTCTTCTTTGAGAAATTAGGAAGGGAGATGTTATTCTTATCCAGGAGTTGGGTCAACATGTCAATTTCCTTCTTCACACAAGAGCTCTCAGGATGATAGCCCTTACTACAGTATGCACACTTGCTCATTTATCCTTTGTTCTTCTTCTTCTGGGAGTTATTCTTGGAACCTTGGGGCTCCTCTTGAGACTTGTTCTTGTCTCTCTTTTTCTCAGGTGTATTTTTAGCTTTTTTCTTGATTTTTGAATCCACCCTTGAATCTCCAGTAACCAAATCTTGGTCTTTGGAAGGTTTGATTGTGCCCATCACCACCAACTTATCTTGTTCTTGTGTGAGGGATTCCATGAACTATGAAAGCTTAGGTATCTTCCAGGCTCCAGTTGTCAACTTGGTGGCCAGGTCCAAGCTTAGAGAGTATGGAAAAAACTAGTTGCTCTTCCTTCTTTTCAATCAAACGCTGTTTTAGCTACAAAACAAGGTCTTTAAACTTGGAAAAATAGAGTTGCAAGGATTTGAAGCTACTGGGACTCAAGGAGATCATCTCATTCTCAATTTGATGTCCTCTCATATCATATGTCTTACCAAAAATATCTACAAGCTTCTCCCACACTTCATTAGGTGATGTCAATCCATCAAGATGTAAGAGGAGGTCTCTTGAAATGCTCAGACACAAAAGACCATAGGCCTCATCCCTCATGTTGTGCCATTTGATTTTCTCTACAGCTGCATTGGGCTCTGCCTTAGTTCCCATAGTCACCCTATAGAGACCTTTCGATCTCAACAATATATCCATCTCAGCTTTCCACTCAAATAAATTGAATGGAGTCAAGATGATCTTCCGAGATTGGTCCATAGATCAGAAACTGTGCCCATCAATCAACAGAATATGCTCCCAGTCAAGATGTCGAACCTGAAATAGCAATATGGAATGAGATAAATATATCTACAAAGGCTCTGATACCATGTGGAAATTGAACCCAAGAGATAGAACAATTACAATCACAAAATTGCTAATCAAACATGCAAAATTAACACCAAAGGAGACTGAAATTGGAGCATAACACTAATGTGTATTGATTAAGTGTACAATATCCAACCTTATGAATTAATAGGCTGCTATAATATATAAATACATGAGATATTCAAATTCATAAAGATTCCATTCGAAATAGTCAAAAAGCAGGCTTACCAAAACTAGTCAAATCCCCCATAGGTGCATAAAGCAGTTTCCAAATATAGGTAGATGCTCATGAATTGGATAATTAAAGTGGGAAAGATAAATAGGGATGGAAAGAAAACTCATACATGCTTTTATTTGGAGAGAATGAGGGAGGATGATGTGGGAAAAAAACAAGGCAGTTACCATTAGTCTAGCTTTCCCTTTGCCTTAAATCATAAATAAAACAAGGCAGCTTTATAGAAAAAGAAGATATGCGCTTTGGAGAATATGGAATAAAGTAGACATGCTAAAATGGGTTTGCAGGATGTTTCCCAAGTGCTCCATGACTCAGTTTTAGCATGTGTTGACTTCTAGGACATGTAGAAGGAAACTACCATAGAGTGGAATCTAGGAAACAAGGTAACAAGACAAAAATGATTAAATTAATGTATAAGGTAGGTAACTATGGGTTGGGTTATATTATTTGATGGATCCATAATGAAGGATAAGACTTGTTTTTATAACTTGAAAGGACTTCTAAGGGGCCTGTTTTCAAAACCAACAACAACAAGGTTAGGTCATCATATCAAAGAGGCCATGGTACCACAAACAATAAGGGTGCTATTACCAAAAGTACCATAAGTAAACTAAAAGACACAAAAAGGTGGTAAGGAAACCCCCATACCCACAAGACCAAGGTGTACCATAAAGGTGGGGATCCAACCCCTTTTACCTATAGGACCAACCGGACCAACCAAGGACTTTAATATTTTATCTTTCAAGGTATATCTTCATGTGTGTTCCATATATATTTATTATCACTGTATAAGGAGAAGATCCAAAATGGATAATGTGCCACTAGAAAAAATGATACTATAAAATACTATATAAATATATAGAGAGAAAACAGAACAAGCAAAGAGGAGATGAATGGTAACATTAAACCATGCAAGTGAAAACACTCTACTCCCACTATCTATAGTAAATACCCATGAGCACAACAATACACTTTTGGTGGAATTCATAATGAAGTAGGATTCTATAATGATATTTCAACATCTTGATAACACAAAAATATAATGCATAACAATGAAATTCAAATAAACCAATCTGAATAATGCCTTTGATTAATTTCAAAAAAAAAAATTAAAAGATAAACAGTCTAACAAAAGAATATGCCATTTTCAATCACATGTTAAGATTAAATTCCAATCAAATTCAACATTAAACATATTGATATTAAATGATAGATGGTTTATGTTCTCAAATAACATGAAAACATAATTGACCCTTAAACCCCTTTCTTTTCTCCTCAGACAGTTATAGTCATCACTTCTCACATCGCAAATGTTTCAAAATAAGAGGAAAAAAGGTTGTTATCATCCATGGCCAATGCTCTTAAGGACAAGCATTTAATTAATAAATGATTCTATGGTACAAAAATTTCATAAGTACATTTATTGGTTTCCTATACTATCCATTATCTTAAATATCCATAAGAAGAAGCTATCAAAATTGCATAAAAGTGGAAATCGATTAAGCCTCTTTAGGGACAGGTTTGCAGGAGCGCTATGGTTTTTAATGAACAAGTTGATTGATGTTTTATTTTAGTTTATATATATGTGGGGTATACCAATTAAGTATGTGTTTTTTTGTTTTTTGAGGTTAAAGGTTCAAACTCATAAGGGATATGGTATGCACATCTTTATAAATAAAAGTAGTCAAATTTGTGTGTGGAGAAGGTCCTTTGATTAGAGCTTATAACTTCGATGACCATTATAGATCTCACCTGACCAGTCAAACACTTAAATTACCCCTTGGAACTATATACATTTCAGTTAATAACACATGTTTCCTTTAAAAAAAAAAAATTTCAAATCTGAAAGAGTTAGATATGTTTACCTTTATTAGCTTTAATAAGTCAAACTAGTTTACAAAAGAGTTTCATACCTTAAAAACCTTGATCAATATCATATAAATTGATTTTCAAATTAACTCTTTATCAATGTAACCTCGCTTTGTTTTCTTGTTGGAGTCATTTACCCAACATGTACACTTATTTGGTAAATTTTGGCCTATTTACCCACTATCCTAAGTTTATTTGACTTACTTGGCATCAGATGAGAACACTATGACATCAGCATGAGCACACCCACACCCTCCTTTAGTCAAGGAGTCCAACTAAGCCTTCTACTTCATTCAGGGAGGCTAACTGGGCTTCCTCCTTCAAACAAGGAGCAATTCTGGGTTGATCTGAGTGTCATAAGTGCACCTAATTGCTAATTGATTGTTGTTTGACCTAACAATTAGTTAAGATGAGTTGTAAAGGTGCCTCCATCTATTATTTACCTATTTTTGGTTAATATTTATGAACTAGAGACAACTAGGGCGCCTCCAACCACTTATGATGACACATGGCACTTCAGTTAACTCCATCGAAGCTACTTGGAGTTATGGATGCACTACCTCCTTGAGTTGGGCATGCAGTTACATGTGATGAATCACAATCAGTTAGACTCAGTCAACTATTGCACTCTGATTCAGTTAGGACTTAGTGTGAGAGTTAGTTATTGATTAGATTATTGGTTAAGTAAGTGTGTCGATTGTGGCTGACATTCAGTTAAGCTACACTCATCCATGTAATTAGAATTACCTCCTTTAGTATTTGAATTAGCTTGGAATTCATGCATTCTGCATGAGACTGTATTGTAATTATTCATTCTTTACTGATAATACATAACTACAGGCTCCTATTGCAGTATTGTTGCATCATTTTCATGTGTAATCTGTCAATTGAATCACTTGTGAGTTTATACTTTGTCCAAGATTATTGTGACAAAATTAATATGGTATCAGAGATTACGGTGGGACAAATCTATTTTCCTCAAAAACATGGTTTTTGACGGATCTTGCATGCAAAATTGAGCAAAAGCTCATATTCCAGCACTGCACCAGAAGCCAAAGGTTTACCACTTAATACCCCAAGTAAAGGAATTGTTGATTAAGCTTGCTTGATCAATTATACTGGGTGTGATGAAAACATGAAATGTGTAAGCTATTCGACCTTACAGTGACTTTATTGTGTTGATTGTAGGTTTTTACAGGTTCTTTGCATTCTCTACACTAGTTTAATGTACCATTCTCTGGATCTCCTCACCTCTTTCAACTACCATTAATGGAAGGAAGACATGGAGTTCATCTCCATTCAAGAGGGCTCTACCGGGTCACCATGAACATAGAATTAGAGCCTAATGCTGCTACAAAGAAGATACAATACTGGAATAAACTGGATGAGGCCTATGGATTTCTCTGTTTGTCCATTTCCAAGGATCTTCTTTTCCACATCTCGGGATTGAAGACTTTGAAGGAGATTTGGGACCATCTCGCTACCTTTTTTGATAAACAAGATGATCTTTAGATCTATCAGCTTGAGAACGAGTTGATCTTCCCGAATCCAAGCAGTTTTTAATCTATGAATGAATTTTTCACAAAATTCAAGAATCTAGTCCTCCAGTTAAAGCAATGCAAGGTGGAGAAGGAATATGACCAGCTCATCTTAGCTATCCTCTCCAAATTGGGTGCATACTATTCTGTCTTTGTTTCATCATTCCACACGGGGAAGCTCACTACCCCAAACTAGAAAATTCCTTATCTTGATGCCTTCATCAAGACACTTACAAATAAGCATGATAAGCTTGTTCAGATGGGCATCCTTAGATCCTCAAAATATCAAGATTTTTTTTCTTTGGGGCCAAAGGATTCAAAAGGAAAAGGAAAGAAAAAGAATCCATAGGCAAAAGTAGAGGCTCCAAATCCTAAAGAAAATACCTAGCAAGAGGAGCCTTCTAGCTCTAAGAAACACAAGAACAAAGGACATCCAGGAAAGGAAAAATTCAAGTGTTCTTACTGTGGGAAGGGCTTCCACCTTGAGCATGCCTGCATGAAGAAGAAACTTGATGAGATGACTTCTCTCCTTGAGAGAAACAACATCAATCTCCCTGAGAACCTTCCAAGGAGAGATAATCAAGCTCGGGATACACAACAAGAAATAGGTCATGCTCTCGTGGAAAGCACCTCGAAGTCCACAGCTCTGCTCATAGACTATGGAGCTTTGAATCGCATGATGGCAAGCATAGATTATTTTTCCTCACTAAACATTGACAAGAGCATCCCCATCCACATGGGAGATGAGCCCACCATCATATTGAAAGGACAAGGTACATTAAATCTTGAACATGGCACTTTTTTCAATGTTCTGTATGTACCATCTCTTGCCTCCAACCTCCTGAGTGTCTATCAAATGAATCATACTGGAGTTCCCAAGAGAGTAACCTTCAGCCCTGATGATGTGAAAATCAATGAGATTGCATCCAGGAAACTTGTTGCAAAAGGCTTTGCAAACCATCATGCAAAACCCTATGAGTTTTCCCATTTTCTGGTGGATGAAAATCCCATCACTCTTCTGACTCATGGAAATGAGGTCACTAGAATCTGGAATGAGAGGTTTGGTCACCTAAGTTTTAAATACTTGCAGCAATTACAGAAAAATTCCATGTTTTAAGGCCTCCCAGCAATTAGAACCACCAAAGGAATTTGCAAGGGTTGTGTTGTGGGAAAACACCCTAAGCATAAGTTTGATCGGGGGAAGGCTTGTCGTGCATCAAGTATATTGGGGATGTTGCCTTCTGATATCAGCGGACCAATTCCCATCACATCTGTGAATGTATCTCAGTATGTTCTCACATTCATAGATGACTTTTCTAGATATACCTGGGTGTTTTTCAATAAGAAATATAGTTCATTGCCTGAAATATACCTGGTTTGCTGCCGATGGAAAAAACTACAAGTATAAGGAAATTCTATTTGCAAAATGGTTCTCCTAGGTCCAAGGAGTGGACTACCATGAGACCTTTGCACCAGTGGCAAAGATGGACTCCATCCACCTAGTTTTGGCAATTTATGCATCTAAGCACTTGTAGGTGCATCATATGGATTTCAAGAGTGCCTTTCTACATGGAGATATTCATGAGGAGATATACATGAATCATCCTAAGGGCTACATTTCAGATCCTACTTTGGTTTTCAAATTGCAAAAGTCTTTAAACGGGTTGAAATAGGCCCCAAGATCATGTTATGCCAAGATGGATTCCTTCCTGCTTTCACAAAACTTCCAAAGGTGTAAGTCTGATCCAAATTTTTATCTACATCAGTGTTATGGTAATTTACTTATAATTGTTTTATATGTTGATTATCTCTTGATTACTGGTAGCACACTTGCTTCCATTTCATTCATAAAAATTGCCCTCCATGATGCATTTGCGATGAACAATTTGGGCTTGCTGAATCAATTTTTGGGGCTTGAAATTGAACAAAATTATGATGGGATAATGGTAAAGGAGTATAAATACATTTCAGACCTGTTAGTGAAGTTTAAAATGGCTGAATTTAAGGCTTCCACATTCTCTTTCCTCTCAGGAGTCAGCCTTGAAGAGGGAAAAAACACTCCACCCATTGATTGCACTATCTACCGCCAGCTGATTGGTAGCTTGCTTTACTTGAATCGTTCACAGCCTGATATATGTTATGCTGTGAATGTTGTATCAATATACATGTAGCAGCCTCGTGACCTGAATTGGAAGGCAACCAAGAGGATCTTTCAGTATATTTAGGGCACAAGATCCTACGACATCCACTATGCTGTATATTCAGAGCTAGAGTTGGTTGGATATACAGATTCAGATTTGGCAGAAGATTCTACTGATCAGAAGTCCACTTATAGATATGTATTTATGTTTGGTGGTGGCCCCATTTTATAGTCCAGCAAAAATTAGGATGCCATTGCTTTGTCTTCAGCAGAGGCCGAGTACAGAGGAGCAGTGAATGCTTGCATCCAAGCCGTTTGGTTGCAAGGCATTCTTTAAGAGTTTGATTTTTGTAGTGCTTTGTCCACTGTCATATTTTGTGACAATCAAAGTACTATTAAGATCTCCACATATCCAGTTACCAGGAAGAGGACCAAAAACATAGAGATTCACATGCACTACATCAGGGAGCTGGTGCATGACATGACCATAGTTCTGCAATACTGCCCTACAGATGCAAATTGTAGATATCTTCACCAAGTGCTTTGCAGAGAAAAAGTTCACTTACCTCCATTCAATGTTGGGGGTGAGTTCATCAGGGTGATTAGATGTTTTCCTTCAGTGTTCAGCTTGAGGGGGGGTTTTGTTCCCACTGGGTTTTCCCTCACTAGTGGAAAATGAGAGATTAGTGACAAAAAAAATGACCAAAATCTGCATATCAATGACCACTTTTGGTTTGGCGATCATTGGTGGCTAATTTACGGTCTTTTATTACGCGACCAAAATTGGTTATTTTTATTTTGGTCATTTATAGCTTGTCGGTTGGTCATTAATTTGGTCATATATTTGGTCATTGACTTGGTCATGTATTTGAATCAATGACCAATTATATGACCACATTTATGACCAAATTAATTACCACAATTATGACCAAATTAATGACCACATGACAAGCTAGAATATGACCAAATTTGTTCACGTAGTAAAAGACCGTAAATTAGCCACCAAAACTGTTTTTTGGTCATTGATATGCAAATTTTGGTCATTTTTTTTTCATTTATATCTCATTGTTTGGTCACATATCTCTCAATTATTGGTCACTAATTTAGTCATTTTTAGTCGCTTTATGTGTGGTCATGATAGTTTAGTAGTTTGAATGGTGTCCATTATTAATCAATATAATTTTTTAATATGATATTATGTTTAATTTAAAAAAAGAATCATACATTTATTCTCATCTAATATACTTGTGAATTATGCAATGTCACATTATAATTAATTATAACACTTGTAAATAATATCTCTTACACATGTAAATCATACAATGTCACATATTTAGTTAATAATTACAACATTGGTACATAACATAAAATACAACCATATATATAAGTTTTAAACCACAAATTATATTATATGAAATGTCAAAAGTATTACAATAAATATGAGTTTTTCTCAAATACTCATATTAATTTCCATATAACTTTATAGGAAAATCATCACTTTTCAAAATATTACAATGGCCAAACCATCATACGTGCACTTGGCTGCAAAACCATACTTAGATCCCACGTCAACAGCGTCAAAACCATACTTAGATCCCATGTCAGCAGCTTCAAAACCACACTTAGCAGCTTGAAAGCCTTAACATCGGGTTCTTCATACTCAATGGCCCACTTATAAGTTAAGCTCACTCCTGCAAAATCCAATAAAAAAATATCACTTGTAAAGTAGAAAAACAATGAAGCAAATTATTTATCTTGTTCAACAGCTAACAACAATAACCAAGATCATGTGCAAAATAATAAAATCTAATCTAACAAATTCAATTTAAGAATTGGTTAAAATTAAATTTGAATAAATAAATCTACAACTATTTAGTACCTAAGAAAAGTAAAACTCAACTCTAAACCAGGAAATGGATTTCAATAGGAAAGATAATCAACGAATCCACAAAACAATTATGCTCAACTGCACAGGTAGAAACCTGCATACATAGTGCAATCTGTGAAGGAGTTCACCCCTATATGTCATGTGGTTAGTGAATGACATGACAACCATGGAGACTAATGAATGATTTAGAACCCCATCAAATTATTGTGATGTTATACTCAACCACCAGTATAATCAAAACCCATCAAATAGCATCAACATTCCCAATTTCCTACATGCCTACCTCATCCTTGTTTCAAACATATATTTGTATATAAACAAACGAAAATTATAAAAAGTTCTTTTTAACTTGTCAGCATCAAATAGCATCAACATTCCCAATTTCCTACATGCCTACCTTGTCATTGTTTCAAACATATATTTGTATATAAGAAAACGAAAATTATAAAAAGTTATTTTTAACTTGTCAGCCTTAAAGTGTTCATGACATAGTTCAAGCATCAAGCCAACAACCATCATATTTTACCCTCTATATCTATATATAATCAAAAAAATTCATGAGTTTTTCTTTCTTGGACTCTAGAAAATTCACTTTATATTCACTCAAAAAATTTCATGAATTTTATCTATATATACATATATATTCTAGTGACATGCCGGATCAACACAACGACATTCATACATGAACCACACCCATACAACCTAGCCACTTTGGAATAAAATCATATATACTAGTATATGCAAAAAAATACTTCTATGAATTATAATCACGAATCTAAAAAGAACTACTGCTTGTTATTTTTTTTTCCATTTGAACTCATTTGGCATGTTGGATAGTCAGGTTTCCTAATAGTAAAATACTTCTAGGAATGTAATATCTGCATACCAGTGGTAAAATTGTTTGAAACAGCCTCAATATCATCAGTCATGGCCTGTGCTTTTGATCTGATAAACTTTAGAATCACTTGTGCTCAACACATACACACAATCAATTTCTACAAATAGATTAGTCCACAATCACCTGAGACTGGCACTAAAATCATACCAAATGCAAGCATGCTTCCTTGTGTCCATGTGAAATAGAGATCTGGTCGGATTTCTATAATACTGATTGGTCACCAACCTCTGTAAAAATAGCACAAAAGAGATAAGAGTTGGTAGAATATTTTGAAATCTAGACATTCAGATAAATATAATGTTCAGTGCTATATAAGCCTGTTGTGTGGGAATGCACCCAAAATCACCTATTGATTTTTTTTTTTAAATCACCTACAGGCTGTCGCTTAACCAACGGCTATAAGTGTTTTAAAAAAAAAAATACAAATGTCAGATTATAAATTTCAATGCTTGGAATGAAAGCATTCTCATCCTCTTCCCTATCCATTAAAGAAAGCAATTACAAGAACTGTTTGTTTATGAACAATTGCCTTTTTGTGTACCCTAAAATATAGCTGTGTCTCAGAGGAGAATGGAGTGATGCTTGATTTAAATATTAAATCATTAATTTGGAGTTTTTCCAAGGAACTCTTTCTTTTGATGTATCCTTGACTCTGTTTGTTTATGAACAATTGCCTTTTTGTGTACCCTAAAATATCGTTGTGTCTTAGAGGAGAATGGAGTGATGCTTGATTTAAAATTTAAATCATTAATTTGGAGTTTTTCCAAGGAACTCTTTCTTTTGATGTATCCTTGACTCTTGAGCAGAAGGATATTCTTTGTGTTTTAATTAAGTACTCCCACAAGCATGGATTTAGGGATTCCCAAATTTAAAATACAACTTTTAGTTTCTGGATTAGGATCGCTCTTAGCCTTTACCAAGCATTGACCACCAACTCTTGTTGAGGAACTAATCAACCCTGGCAGAACCAACTAGTAAGTCATGGAGAAAGGTTCTTTTGATGACATACTGATGATACACAACATACACTCATTTATGAGCGTAGTTTTCCTTGAATGGTAACACAGCCACATACTGGTGGAACCGTGAGACCTGTGAAATGGTAGTAAACCTTACACATTGTTCTAATGCCCATCTTTTTTTTCATAATAATATTATCAAAGATGTGGAACTACAACAAGAAATCGAGAGTTTTTTGGAAAGTTTGCTTCATGAAATTGGTCTTCAATTTGTTTCATATTTGTTTTTGTAAACCTTACACATGGTTCTAATGCCTATCTTTCTTTTTTCAAAACCAGATTATCGAAGATGTGAAACTAGAACATAAAATTGAGAGTTTTTTAGACAGTTTGCTTCATGAAATTTGTATTCAATTTGCTTCATAGTTGTTTTTGCTAGTGGTCCAATTTGCTTTGTATTTGTTTTTGCAAAGCAAGCTGTGGGAGAGTTGAAACCATGATATTGTTAGTAGCTACCTAGGAATTATTGAATTTTTTTTACAGGCCACCATTGACTCGAAATGTCATAAGATAGGATAGTATAATTTTTTAATATCCAACTAATGGCCAAAAGAAAGCTCAATAGGACATGGAACTAAAGACTGATACCAATCTGTAGGGGTGATGAAAAAATAGAATCGTAATTGTATAATTTCCATGTAACAATACCTTCAGCAGTCTAGTTATATGGTTGTTAAGGCATATGTTGGCTGCCTGGCAATTCAAGACTTCAAATTAATAAAGTCTCCTCATTGATAGCAGTCTCTCATCATCTAATTATAAAGAGGATGTGCATATATTTGATGTTAATATATGTCAACTGGTATTTGGGAACCTCTATCCTTAATATTCCAGCAAACTCATAGCTCATGTTTTTTTAAAGAGCTTGTGAGTAGGTAGTTCACTGTTTTCTTTGACTGGAATTATATTCTTAAAATTCTTAGATTGTGAATCTTGTAAACTTATTACAAGATTCTTGCTTGGACTAGGTTAAAGAAGTATTTCTCTGGAATGACCACCTGATGATTTAGTTAATAAGCCTAATGGTGATTTAGACATTAAGTTGCAGATAAGGGCTTATCTTGTAATCACCACGTGGTTGTTGTTATCAGATTTTGATGTAAGAGTATCTATCAACACAGGGTATGACAGGAACTGCAGGGAAGGAAATCATGACAAACAATGTAAATTGAATGATGGTGGGATAATTGACATGTTTCAGTGATTCTCCAACTTGTATAGGTATTAAACAACCTAGACATTGCTCACAGGAGAACATTCCTGTCAATTCACAGGAGTCCTGTGAATATATAGGGAGCTCTCTATTGCCAAAATTCACCATTTGTCGAAAATATTGTTACAAGAGACATGGACCTCAAGAAACCCTTAACTGCAGTGATGCTGGTATTCACAATCTCTCCTGTGGTAATGCTAAGGGGAAATAGATGAAATATCCAATTATAACGCCAAGGAGAAATTGATGAAATATCCAATTTGAAATAATTTCTTTCTTTAGATGAAAATAGACTACCTTGTTGCCAGGTTACCATAGACAATATTGGTGAGCTTGGGTACCCTCTATGTCACAGGGTTTGCCTATGTAACGTAAGTTTTGAACAAAACACCCTAAAATTTTTAAAGAGACCATGGTATTGAGCTGGGAGGTCGTAAATGGCCATGGGAAAGCCCCCCATGTTTTGGTAAATTACCAAATTACTATATTCACCCACACTTTTTGGCAAATCACTATGTCTACACCCATAATTGTTTTTAACTATGCAAATTTTCCAACCTGATCAATCACAACTTTCACAAAAGAAAATCCACACATAGTTATGATCCACTTACAACTACTGGAGTATCCACACTTTTTGGCAAATCACACTGTGCATTGATGATGTCTCTATGATTTTGCAGATTAAGCTGAGGGGCTTATTGTCTTATCTTCAACAAGCACAACAAGGCTATTGGGGTGTCCTATAAGGACAAATGCAATCATTGTCATCCTCTGTGCACAACCTACCCACTCAGCACCCACATGATGCTGCAGATGAGAGTCAGCAGCCAGCTGAAGCATCTGGTCTAGGACGGAATTGGGTACAAAGCATGTTCAGTAGAGATCTAGCTACTCGTAGAGTGCCTTCTAGTCATGCGCAAAGAGGAGCATCTGATAGTGGTATTCTAGGTTTGTTTTGCTCTTTTGATATTCGTTATTATTCATTGTTAAATAAAATGGTATTTTATGCTATCAGCAAAGGCAGAACGTAATAATTCTTCATTAGATTCTTTGCCACTAACAAACTCATGTGTAGCAAATCATAGTTACAGCAATAATCAAGCTCTCTTTGGTGTCGTGATGGCAGCTTCAAATGACGA